>KZ653405.1:21941-33789 GCA_001010745.2 Gerris buenoi
ATATAATGTGGTAAAAAATAAACAATTTTTGATAGTAAATGAAGCTTTTCTTTGTTGAAAAATTATATAATTAATTATAAGAAAATAAAGAATATAAATTGAAAAATATTTGCAAGAAAAATAGTATCCAATGTTTGTGTGTTTGAAGAAATACATCCTATTTAGGACAACAAAAAATCTTTTGATTGGGGCAATAAGCAAGCAGCTCCGAACAGCTCTGGAGGTATGCGAAATATATATTTCTTCTTCCAAAATTAGGAGCGAACTCTTTTTTAGCAGTATACTGTATAATTATCAACAATATTTTATTACAATCTAAACTTTGAATAATTTCATTGTTGTAACTGAAGTGTTTCTCAAAAATATTGACTATCATGATAGTTCAAGATATAAAACTGAGTATGTACTTTCTAGTATCTGAGTGTACTTTGGCGGGGCAACTTTAAAATTGACCTAACAAAACTTATTGACAAAACTTGCACTTGATTCAAAGTATTCCAAAGAAGTATAAATAAAATAAAAATATTAATCCCAATTTGTCATTTCCACTAATGGAATTATCTTTTCAATGATTTGAGTATTACGTGTTTTCTTGAAGCAACATCAAGGAGAATAAAACATTGTGGTGTTCAACTTGAAGCAACATCAAGGAGAATAAAACATTGTGGTGTTCAACTTGAAGCAACATCAAGGAGAATAAAACATTGTGGTGTTCAACTTGAAGCAACATCAAGGAGAATAAAACATTGTGGTGTTCAACTTGAAGCAACATCAAGGAGAATAAAACATTGTGGTGTTCAACTTGAAGCAACATCAAGGAGAATAAAACATTGTGGTGTTCAACTTGAAGCAACATCAAGGAGAATAAAACATTGTGGTGTTCAACTTGAAGCAACATCAAGGAGAATAAAACATTGTGGTGTTCAACTTGAAGCAACATCAAGGAGAATAAAACATTGTGGTGTTCAACTTGAAGCAACATCAAGGAGAATAAAACATTGTGGTGTTCAACTTGAAGCAACATCAAGGAGAATAAAACATTGTGGTGTTCAACTTGAAGCAACATCAAGGAGAATAAAACATTGTGGTGTTCAACTTGAAGCAACATCAAGGAGAATAAAACATTGTGGTGTTCAACTTGAAGCAACATCAAGGAGAATAAAACATTGTGGTGTTCAACTTGAAGCAACATCAAGGAGAATAAAACATTGTGGTGTTCAACTTGAAGCAACATCAAGGAGAATAAAACATTGTGGTGTTCAACTTGAAGCAACATCAAGGAGAATAAAACATTGTGGTGTTCAACTTGAAGCAACATCAAGGAGAATAAAACATTGTGGTGTTCAACTTGAAGCAACATCAAGGAGAATAAAACATTGTGGTGTTCAACTTGAAGCAACATCAAGGAGAATAAAACATTGTGGTGTTCAACTTGAAGCAATTTTAGTTGATTTTTGGCTGCTCAAGATACATGTCAACACCACAAAACTCAAAACCCCTAAAGATGCTCTCAAAAGTGCTTTGAGTTAAAAATCACAATACTCAACACCCCTAAAAATGCTCTCAATAAAACCACAATGTTTAACACCCCTAAAGATGCTCTCAATAGTGCTTTGAGTTAAAACCACAATACTCAACAACCCTAAAGATGTTCTCAATAGTGCTTTGAGTTAAAACCACAATACTCAACACCCCTAAAGATGCCCTCAATAGTTCTTTTGAGTAAAAAACCACAATGCTCTACAACCCTAAAGATGGTCTCAAAAGTCTTGCGTTAAAACCACAATACTCAACACCCCTAAAGATGCCCTCAATAGTTCTTTTGAGTAAAAAACCACAATGCTCTACAACCCTAAAGATGGTCTCAAAAGTCTTGCGTTAAAACCACAATACTCAACACCCCTAAAGATGCCCTCAATAGTTCTTTTGAGTAAAAAACCACAATGCTCTACAACCCTAAAGATGGTCTCAAAAGTCTTGCGTGAAAACCACAATACTCAACACCCCTAAAGATGATCTTAATAGTGTTTTGAGTAAAACTACAATGCTAAAGACCCCCTAAAGATGATCTTAATTATGCTTTGAGTTAAAAACCACAATATTCAACGCTCCTCAAGATGGACGTTTGTAAAGGAAGTAAAAAATTAAAGTTCAAATTGAAGATTAAGAGTTCAAGTGAAGTTGATGTCAATAGAATAATGAAAAACAGAAAGTTTCTCCGCAAAATTAATTTTTACTTGGCAAAACAAGTTTTTGGCTTCTCAACTATCATCAGGGCCGGTGAATAAGAAAGACCATTTTATGTGTTTCATGTGACTCAATGTCGAAGGTATTCCTTTACCCATTACGATGGCCGAAAGGCCCAAAAACTAGAGCTTTCCCGTTTCCATTATTCTATGGACATTAAATTCTTTAAGAGAAAATCAAGATAGTAAAATTGATCAGTCAAAAACAAATGTTTACTTAAGACCAAATTGAACCGCTTTAAATTATCAAGAAAGAATGGAAAAAAACCCAAATTCATTTATGCAGAATTATATATTAAATTTGGTATGAATAAAAATATTTCTCGAAGTAGTTAGACAATAAACTGATCAAGTTATAAATTTTAATTAAAAAGTTTTTATTAAGGATAATAAAGTTAAGTTTTAATTTTCATAGGACAACTAAAGAAGTGTTATAATGATTTTAGTGGAACAAATTCAATCAACTTTAAATTTTTTTAAAAAAAAGTTATTGCTCATTTCTTAAAATAAATAATTTATTCATCGTATTTTTATAATTTGAATTAAATTTAAAAAATAATGATTATTCATTTGGTCCATTATTTGTAAACTTATGGTTATATATATATTTGGCAGGTATTAACAGATTATAAATGCAGTTATGTATTTATTTATATTCACTTATCTACGAGTGATTATATTCAACTCATTAAAATATTATCGGTGTTGACATGGAAAAAAAACAAATATTCAACTGCTTTGTTTAAACATTCATTTAAAATAAATAAAAAAAAATATTAAAATAAATATAGTTTTAAATANAAAACACTAATAACATGTCCATATAACAAATAAAGGTTCAATTCATGGGGATAGAATTTATTTATTTTTTCTAACAGTAAGAAAATCGGGCAATTAAAATAGCCATTTACAGACATTTAAGGTTTACTACTTTACTATTTTTACAAAGTATAAAATTTTAACTTAAATACACAATTTTTCAAATCTAAAAATAAACCAAATTGCTCCAAAAGCTATAAATTATATATTCATATACACAACCTCAAGTAATAATTTAATATATATATTTTTTTTCTTAAATTTTATATTTTTTCCAATTTAATTTATATCGAACCAATTATTGATTCTATCCCAATAAAAAACTAATAATGTTACAAAAAAAAAAAATTAAATAAAAGAAAATTAAATAAAGAAATAATATTAACACCAACACAGTAACATTCATATACATAAATATCGTCCACTTGTTATTTTTGTAAAGAACATTTTTACTTTTCCTCACTACTAATAGTAGGAAAAGTATTGTTTTTTATTATTATTTTGAAATTAGGTATAACTTATTTAAGGCTGGGTTTGGATTAGAGGTTAAAATATAGAAGATATCATCAATTTATTAATAATAAAGCTAGAGATTTTTTTTATTTTTATTCATTGCAATGTCCACAGAATGTCATTTATCTACTAGTTGTTTTATATTTTGTTTTGTAAAATTCTAATTCTTATCTTTTGTCATTATATTGATAAAAGAAATATTTTCTACAACATACAATCCTATAACAATGAATGATCTTTGCTAGACTCAAAAAAAAAAAAACCACTAACTTAGTGTAATAAAATAAAGATCTGTGCCAGGGGAGCGATAATTATGACACTCGCAGCTAAGATATACCACATGTGCCTGCAATGTGGTGCGCAATTCTCCTAATAGTGCAGGAGGCGTGCAAAAAAGTGCCTGACTAACATCAAGCTAGAATTTTGTGTGCAAGTTAATTTTTTAGTTTAATTTAATATGTGGTCTTCACATTAAGAATATATGGTAGGCTAAGTTCGTCTGCGGGACATAGCTTGGCAATAGGCATTTAAAAAAAAAACAAAATAGTGGTTGACTTTAAACATTTTAAAGTTTGAAGCCTCGTTACTATCATAGTATTTGTTCGATTGCTTATCAAGTAATATCAATAGATTCAGAATTTTATCATCTTTAGAGCCATGTTTTGGTTTTACAAGAATTAATAAAATTTGTTACATTTTCGGCAAAAAAAAAATGTAGATACAACATTTTCGCTTAGCAGAGCAGAATAGCAAAATCACGAAAATGATATTAATAGATAAACAAAATTTAAAAATCAGACTGATAACTAGACGGAATGTAAATCTAGACTAAAAACTAAAATATATTAATTAAAGAAAATCTACTAAATACTAATACGTATATGTAGATTCAGAGAATGAGGGAGGGGTTTTAATTGTGCTCAGGGTAAGTTTATAGCTGTTATTTTAGTTATTAATAATTAATTTTTTAAACTAAGTTAGTTATTCCGATGAAGTTTTTATGGAATTTACTCATAACAGTTATTGTAATTAGCATAAACTTAATCAGTTTTTTTTTGTCAAACACTTTAATGGTCATTATCTATGTACAGTAGAGTCCCGCTAATCCGAAAATCCGCCTAATCCGAACAGGTTTTTGCACTAAATGATGTTTCACCATCCATGAGGTTGTTTAATTGAAGAGCTTTTTCTTGGATTAGAGGCCAGTGATAGGGATTCCTTTCAGTCTTTCTTGAGAAAACCATAGGAAAAGCGCTTCGTCTAATTTATCGTAAGATGAAACAGTCGTCTTACTACTTTTTTCAATGGTCTTTTCACTTGAGATGGCGCAAAATATCTCAATCTTACTTCTATTTTTTCCAATCAGAAAATTGTAGCTTTTCCTACGTTAATTTACAAAAATCCGCCTAATCCGAACTGGGTTCGGTGCCAATTAGTTCGGATTAGCGGGACTCTACTGTACTTATTTAATAAATTTTCAAGCACATTCTTATTGTCTGCTAAATTTTATCCGGTGGATTTCTGCAATCAATGGTTAGTACCATCTTGTTATTTTTTTTTTTCTCAATGAATATCAGTGATTTAATCTAATTCCAATAATCGATATAATTCAAGTAATTCATTCAATGTAATCAGTTAAAATTCTAACGAAACATTTTTTTTTTTTTTTTTTTCAATCAATGATGAACAGTATTCTTGTTATTTATCAAATGTCCATTGAAGATTGTTATTCTACTATGTCGGGAAATATTAAAAAAAAAAAAACATTATCTTAATGCATTTTGTAAATGGTTAATGAAAGTTTGTCATCATTAAAATTGGTCTATAGTCAAATATGGTATATAGTCAAAAGTAGATATTTAACACTGGCTTTTGCCAATTTTATTTTCATATTATAAATAAACTTTCCCAAAAATTTGATTTTTTTTTTTTTAAATTAATAAAAATTACATCTCAATTTCAATCAGCAATAAACTAATCCTGTCTATAATAAAAAGAAATAAAACACTTTCAATGGTTCTATTGCCTTTTAATCATTAATAAGAAATTGCAATAAAATAAATAATAATATGAATAAATACAACAAATTAAATAGATAAAAAAAAATAGGAATAAAAAAACTACTGCAGTTTCCAAGATTTGAACCTATACTCCATTGAAATTATAATGAATATACATTGTTTAATAAAAATTGTCCACAAACACTAATAACATGTCCATATAACAAATAAAGGTTCAATTCATGGGGATAGAATTTATATTTTTTTTCTAACAGTAAGAAAATCGGGCAATTAAAATAGCCATTTACAGACATTTAAGGTTTACTACTTTACTATTTTTACAAAGTATAAAATTTTAACTTAAATACACAGTAAAAAATTAAAGTTCAAATTGAAGATTAAGAAATAAACCAAATTGCTCCAAAAGCTATAAATTATATATTCATATACACAACCTCAAGTAATAATTTAATATATATATTTTTTTTCTTAAATTTTATATTTTTTCCAATTTAATTTATATCGAACCAATTATTGATTCTATCCCAATAAAAAACTAATAATGTTACAAAAAAAAAAAATTAAATAAAAGAAAATTAAATAAAGAAATAATATTAACACCAACACAGTAACATTCATATACATAAATATCGTCCACTTGTTATTTTTGTAAAGAACATTTTTACTTTTCCTCACTACTAATAGTAGGAAAAGTATTGTTTTTTATTATTATTTTGAAATTAGGTATAACTTATTTAAGGCTGGGTTTGGATTAGAGGTTAAAATATAGAAGATATCATCAATTTATTAATAATAAAGCTAGAGATTTTTTTTATTTTTATTCATTGCAATGTCCACAGAATGTCATTTATCTACTAGTTGTTTTATATTTTGTTTTGTAAAATTCTAATTCTTATCTTTTGTCATTATATTGATAAAAGAAATATTTTCTACAACATACAATCCTATAACAATGAATGATCTTTGCTAGACTCAAAAAAAAAAAAACCACTAACTTAGTGTAATAAAATAAAGATCTGTGCCAGGGGAGCGATAATTATGACACTCGCAGCTAAGATATACCACATGTGCCTGCAATGTGGTGCGCAATTCTCCTAATAGTGCAGGAGGCGTGCAAAAAAGTGCCTGACTAACATCAAGCTAGAATTTTGTGTGTAAGTAAATGTTTTGGTGCCTTTTAAGAATATATGGTAGGCTAAGTTCGTCTGCGGGACATAGCTTGGCAATAGGCATTTAAAAAAAAACAAAATAGTGGATAGTGGGCCATGTCCCGCCCTTTTTGGTGGACAATGTGATTTTCATGTTTCTGAGTACGAACTTAGACCAATAATCCACTTACACACAAAATTCTAGCTTGATGTTAGTCACTTTTTCTCCTGGACTATTACTTTTCTTGAGGCAAAAACTTCAAAATTGCCACTACAGTTAGATAGATATGGCAGTAATAAAACGAACAAATGGATTTTTTCAAGGAGACAACCCAGGATAGGAGCCTTGCTATCTTGTGACTGCGTGTGCAGTCTACAGATGAGCCAAACGGATAGTTTATAAGCTAGGTTTAACTTTGTTCGCTCCGACAACTTACAATATGTTTCTTAGACGGACAAGGTTCCTTAAGGCCCCCATATAGACACCACAAGCACTGAAAGAATGTCCAAAATCTTAGATTTCAGTCTGAATAACTCGTAGACCACACACCATGCTTTCGATCCGACTATGGTCTTACAGTCAGTCTCAAATTAGAGTTAGTGCATTGGGAAAACAACAGACAAACAACAGCGAGCGAAAAACTAGCAAATGTGGTGGGGAGCCAATGAGAGCTCAAGATTTGCCATCTGGATAACCATATAAGAAGGTAAATATAGTGGCTTTATTTTTTCCCTCGGAGAGGTTGGCCTCTCTGTGTGTCACTCGATTTTCCCATGCTGTCAACACACTAACTCTCTTTTGGCACAGACTGTAGTTCCGTCTTCATTTATCTTGTTTGTTTCTTATTTTTTCTTAACTGAATAAACGTTGAATAAAAGTTCACCGATCCTAATTAAATTCGACGCCTCTAGATCAATCCTTGAATAAAATTCAAAGAATAAACTTTATCACACACACATAATAACATTTTGATAAAGTTTACACTTCAAGTTTTATTCAGTAAGAGTTAAGTTCGATAAAATCTTGTTCGAAATGACAAAAATTAGCTTAAAATTTAAAAAATTTAAATTTCCTCAATAACATACAATCAAGTTCTACAACTAAAAAAACCAAAAAATTGTGACAGCAAAGTAAGCGTTACTTAAATGACATTAAGTAAGAATTTATAATTACACTTCAAGGAAATTTAAATTATTTGTTTTCTTTTATCATTAAAACCAGATATTTCAAGTAAAAAACAAATGATCTTTGGCATTTTATATTTGACCAACACAGGATTATACTATCAAAGCTCCTCCTAGCTTGATCGTGGTATCTTCTAAATGTTAACTTCTTATTCACTAAAGAGCCTTTAATATCTCGTACCGCAATTTATTGAAACTAAAAATTTAATAAAAATTTCCCCTGAAGACGAAGAACAAAAAAGCACTAGTTGGGCATTCAAATATTTTATTTATTTATTTTATAAGATACTACTTTCATTTATAATATATTTCTTGATTTTAATTCCATTGTTAATATTTACAACATAGTTTTTGATTTTTTTTTATTTAATTTTATTTTTCTTTACTTCTGTGAGTATTTAATGGTAAAAACAAAGGGAGAGTGGAAAAAATATTTATACTTTTAAATTAATTCGGCACTTGAAAATATTAAATTTGTGTTTTTTTTTATTTTTGTTAATAACATACAAGGCTTATCAGATACCTCAATGCCAACCCCTTACATATAAGTAAAATTATTTATAAAGAGAAAGGTATCAACTTTTTAATTTATTTTACGTTATTTATTAAATATGAGGCCCGGCATTGAGCTTTCTGATAAATACAGTAAAATTTACTTAAGTTTTTAATTTTGACAGCACGGGAAAATCCGTCGTGAGCCAATGAGAAGTCAGGATTTTGAATTTTAGAAGGTCGCGCCAACTAGACAAACAAAAATGTCACCGGCCCCACCCCTCCTACAGGCCTAGTGGCATTATTTTTTTCTCCATTTAGGTTGGCCAATCTGAGTGTCAAAAGTAAAAACTTAAGTAAATCTTACTGCAGCAAGATTTGTTTTCTCCTACGTCACATTTCAAGTACCAATTTTCAATTGAAATACACTGTGTGTCTAAACTTACTTTTTCACAAAATAAAAAGAAAATATAAATTAAAAATAAAATAAATTACACGTTTAAAAAAAATTATAAATATCCTCGCTTTTACCATAAATATATATAAGAAAAAAAAAATTAAAAATGAATTAGGAAAAATATATACAGAGCATCCCCTCCGGATCAGGTTGCCAATATGTGTAATGAAAAAAAAAATTATCTTTTTATAAATTCTCCAGTTTATTCTTAAATGAAAATGTATAGTTCCTTTATTTTTTTTTTGGTCAAAATTTTCCCTGCACAAAAAATTCCAATTGTTCTTTTCTGGTAAAGGGTAAATTTTGCCTAAAAAAGAAGGTAATGCTATAAATCTAAATTTAAGAACAAGGAAGGGATTTTATAAAAGAGTGACTTTTCTTCGAAAAATTTAATATTTTTTGTCATCAAATGTATTGACAACCCGATCCGGAGACACCCTATATACACATATAATTATGGCAGATGTACAAAAAAAATAAAAATAAAAATAAATAAATAAAAAGCGAGGAAGGAAGAATTTTTTTTATATATAATTAATATTATTATTATTCTTATTTTTTAATTCTCTTGTTCTTAAATTTTTGTGTCGTTTTTTTTTTGTCATATATATAATTTTTTTTTTAAGTACGGCCAAGCACCGTCAAAAAAGGGGAACAAATGTGTTTGGTTTTGTTTTTTTTTGTTTGTATAATTGTTTTTATGTACAGGAAAGATACATAATGAATTAAATGATAAAGGAGGTTAACGGTTGTTTCATGTGAACCTCGGTCTCTTAGCAGTGGGTCCGAGGGCGTCTCCTACCCCCACCCCTTCCTCCTCTTCTTCATCTGAGTCCCCTTCGTAGTCTACAAGACCCTGCAAAATAAAATTAAACAATACGGTAATAGAAAATTACAAAAGAGTAGGTACTGCCAACTTGAGTAGGTATAAGTAGGTAGTGCCAGCCTATGTAAAAGAAAGGGCACTTCTTTCGACTGTTACTCTCCTTATAAAAAAACAGAAGGGAGTAACAATCTAAATAAGGTGTACAGAATGTTCTTTTTTAGACTGTTAATCTCCTTATAAAAAAACAGAAGAGTGCTGTACTCCTTTGTCCTAAAGTACAATGGACTAAACATCCCTTAAACATGTCTTAATAGTAATTTATAAAAAGGACTGTATAAATGATTACCGTAAAATCTCGCGTATAATACGCACTTTTTTTTACCTATTTTTTCCTTCCTATATCGGGGTGCGTATTATACACGAGTGAAAAAAAAATCGTCGTTTACAACTTAAATTTTACCTCAACCTCAATAATTGAAAAATAATAAAAATAAAAAAACTTAAAGGTTAACATACTTTTATAACAAAAACTGAATTTATGTATCTCATCGTATATATTTTGGTTACCATACTTATTTTTATTCTCTCTTTTTTTTATTAGACAGAAAGAATTGTTATCATCATAGTTATGTTATTTTATTTCGCTAGTTGATCAAAGTCATTGATAAAAGATAATTTTTTTGTTTATCTCAAAAACCGGTACCTGGTGGTCACTGGTGATTACACCATGTGATAACACCGGCTTGATAACAAACGACTGATTTCAAAGGCGGCCCTTCTACAAATTTATCTATTTTATAAGAAAACGCCCAGTTTTCTTATAAAATAGACACCTTATATTAGCCATCTGACCTCGCAAGTAAAAATATTACGTAATAAATATTGGAAATTACATGTAAAATGTGCAAAATATATCATTNNNATTATAAGGGAATTTTTTTTTTATTCTTATTTTTTAATTCTCTTGTTCTTAAATTTTTGTGTCGTTTTTTTTTTGTCATATATATAATTTTTTTTTTAAGTACGGCCAAGCACCGTCAAAAAAGGGGAACAAATGTGTTTGGTTTTGTTTTTTTTTGTTTGTATAATTGTTTTTATGTACAGGAAAGATACATAATGAATTAAATGATAAAGGAGGTTAACGGTTGTTTCATGTGAACCTCGGTCTCTTAGCAGTGGGTCCGAGGGCGTCTCCTACCCCCACCCCTTCCTCCTCTTCTTCATCTGAGTCCCCTTCGTAGTCTACAAGACCCTGCAAAATAAAATTAAACAATACGGTAATAGAAAATTACAAAAGAGTAGGTACTGCCAACTTGAGTAGGTATAAGTAGGTAGTGCCAGCCTATGTAAAAGAAAGGGCACTTCTTTCGACTGTTACTCTCCTTATAAAAAAACAGAAGGGAGTAACAATCTAAATAAGGTGTACAGAATGTTCTTTTTTAGACTGTTAATCTCCTTATAAAAAAACAGAAGAGTGCTGTACTCCTTTGTCCTAAAGTACAATGGACTAAACATCCCTTAAACATGTCTTAATAGTAATTTATAAAAAGGACTGTATAAATGATTACCGTAAAATCTCGCGTATAATACGCACTTTTTTTTACCTATTTTTTCCTTCCTATATCGGGGTGCGTATTATACACGAGTGAAAAAAAAATCGTCGTTTACAACTTAAATTTTACCTCAACCTCAATAATTGAAAAATAATAAAAATAAAAAAACTTAAAGGTTAACATACTTTTATAACAAAAACTGAATTTATGTATCTCATCGTATATATTTTGGTTACCATACTTATTTTTATTCTCTCTTTTTTTTATTAGACAGAAAGAATTGTTATCATCATAGTTATGTTATTTTATTTCGCTAGTTGATCAAAGTCATTGATAAAAGATAATTTTTTTGTTTATCTCAAAAACCGGTACCTGGTGGTCACTGGTGATTACACCATGTGATAACACCGGCTTGATAACAAACGACTGATTTCAAAGGCGGCCCTTCTACAAATTTATCTATTTTATAAGAAAACGCCCAGTTTTCTTATAAAATAGACACCTTATATTAGCCATCTGACCTCGCAAGTAAAAATATTACGTAATAAATATTGGAAATTACATGTAAAATGTGCAAAATATATCATT
>KZ653405.1:51262-82587 GCA_001010745.2 Gerris buenoi
CACTTTTTTGGACTCAGGGGACCTCGAAACGTGTAAATCCATCAAAATCTCAAAATTGAATTTTTGTGCCATCACAATACTTTCTCTTTATATGAGAAAGTAAAAAGCCAATATACAACTTAAAAATATTTACTACTTTAACATAGGTAAAAGGTATTTTGTATTAAATGAACGATAAGGGAATGATGATCCTACCAGCAAACATGACTTCAAACAGAGCATTCTTGTTGAGTAGGAATATGTTCTTCATGATGTCATAGAGGTAATGAAGTCCTTCCATGTTTTCCAAGTCTTCACACATGTGGAATAAGTTGAGGAGTTTTCTGATGTAGCCTTCCGCTTCGAGAGCACTTGACAACTTCTCCTTCCTTGTAGGCGACGCTAAGCAACTACCGATAAGCTGAAATCACAAACAAAATTAATTAGTTACATTGGGATAAGGGCCATGAAAATAGCAGGTAGATTTAGGAAAAGTTTTAAAAGTTCATAGTGATGCTGGCCGGAGCTTTATCACTGGAAGGACACTGAATCTCAGGTAAAAGACTTAAGCAGCCCTTACACGATCAAGCAATGTTGTCAAGCATGATTGATAGTCTAGGAGCCCGTTTGATGCTTGAGTCAAGCCTTGACGGAGATTGATGGAAAGTTTGAATGAGTCAAGCGGCTTGACGGAGCGCTTGATAGTCTAGAACTATTTTGATCAAGCATTCCGTCAATCACCTGCTCGACACCCCAAATCCTGATTCGAAACCATGGTATCACACAATACTGATTCACTACAGTCCAGGAGGAGCAGTTCACTAGTCGAAACCATGGTATCACACAATACTGATTCACTACAGTCCAGGAGGAGCAGTTCACTAGTCGAAACCATGGTATCACACAATACTGATTCACTACAGTCCAGGAGGAGCAGTTCACTAGTCGAAAACTCCGCTACAAATGAGTGTTGATGAAAAGATCGATGCGTCCCAAGGGGCTTGAAGGTCGTGTCAATCAGCTTGACGCGATGTTTTGATCAAGTGGCTTGATCGTGTAGGGGCTACTTTAGTTACAAACAAGAAGCTGTATAACCCTACGGCCCTATACAACCTCTAAAGTAATAAAGTTTTATTAACAAAACAAACCTCGCTGATTTCTTCAAGACGAGACAGTTCACAAGGTGGAAGTTCTATGGGAGGAGCAGTATCCGACATATCGTCGAATCGTTCATCCTCGGATTCTTCCACAATATCTTGCGTGATTTCCACAGAGGGATCCTTCCCTTGAACCTATCAACATTAAACAACATATAACATTAAAATTATTACCATGATTTCATGAAAGAGTAAATTTAAAAAGAGAAATAGAACGTAGTTCTTTGGATTAAGACATCTTGAAGACAGGCTTGGATAGGTCACATGAGAGGATGAATATTTCACACAGTGATGTACTGTCAAAGCAAATACAGAGGGAATGTGCTTTTAAGCCCCGTTTAAACGGTGATAGTTCTCCCACGATAGAACTATCATGTCAGTCTTACGTCATAGAACTATCACAGAGGTGTACAGTCTACACATCAAGAGTTAACAGAGGTCAAAACATGTTGTATATTCAAAGTCCATATCCAATATTTCAGACTTAGATATAGAAATAGAGCATTAAATATATCATAATAATATTAACACATACACAGTGAACGGACTATTTATATTTTTGTAAATAACAAAATTCGATATCAAAGCTATGATATTTGCTGCCTTTAAGATCTGTTATCACTTGATATAAAAGTATAAACAAACAATAAGCCAATCAGTATGATGATAGTTTTATCATGACAGAATCTATCGCATAGTTTACAAGGACAAGGTGATAGTTAATTTAGTATGTAGTTGCTATCATAACTGCAACTATCGTATCAACTATTACTGTGTAACCAGGACTTTAGGATCGTGATTAGTATCACAATCTTAACTAAATACATGAAACATAAAAAAGTAACAAACCTGACAAATTTTCTCCCAGATTTCATCGCAGCCAGCTTTCTCTTGAAAACTTAGAGCTAAGTCGAAGTTGTCTCCTTCTGACCAAACTATTAAAGTATCCTGAAAAGTAAGAAAAAGCTCAACATTAGTTCTTTCATTATATTTATTACCGTAAAATCTCGTGTATAATACGCAGGCAAAATTTTGAGCTATAATTTGGGGAAAATGAAATATTCGCGTATAATACGCACCCGACTTTTCCCTCGAATTTTAGAAAAAAAAATTGTGTATAATACGCACCTAGAATGATATATTTTGCACATTGTACATATAATTTCCAATATTTATAGCGTAATATTTTTATTTGNGGGTTGCAGAATATGTTTGACTACCCAAAATTTCCCCAGAACATACTTTTTTCATTAAAATTTCCCCAATCGAAATTTGCAATGTTAACCCGGATACAGGTTAAAAATGATATCCCTATCCTTATTGTAACGTTTACTTAGTAATTCTACTGATGGTCTAGGTACGTAGCACACACTAAAGCGACAGCGATTTTTAAGTCGCAGCGACAAGAAATCGCATGTGGGCGCCTAGCCTTATTAATGCAATTGTTATCACAGGAAACACTTTAATTATAAATGCATTATATTTGTCAGTTTTTCCATTTCTATATGTGATGCCCCAGGTACGCTACATCAACTGTGCGAAGACCTAGAAGTGTTTTCCTTTTCAAAATGATAATCGAGTAGATATCACACATAGCAGAAGCAAACCGTTGGCAAATGTCATCGGCAAAAGTCAACCATTGGCAAACAGTAGGCATTACCTACTGGCAAATGTCCTATTTTTCCAAAAGAACTTGACAATGTCAAAAATCGACGGGATGCCTTTTAAAAGCTTAAAATAACAGGGCTGCCCCGGTCAAAACGTGATGTATACTGAACATAGATATACAGTAGAATCCCGATATATCGTATCTTCAAGGGGTCGAAGAAAAAATACGATATATCGAGTAGTTTACTAAATCGGGATTATGAAATATTGATGGTAAAAAAAAGAAAAATTAATGTAATAATAAAGACTTGTATTACAAAACTTTTTTAATAATATAGATAGATATTACGACGAAGAACTGCATTCATGTTACATGATTAATATGAGAACATGCATCATGTTTCATTGACAGGCATGGACATGCATATTTTAAACATGTTAACTTAATCATCGACCAAGTTTTCATTAACATAAAACACCTATTTAATTAAAACGTAAAAAAAAAATGAAAATCATAACTCACCGTCGGCTTCCGCTCTTACTAGAAGTGAAATGCCTTTGAGACGGTCGACGTAAGTTGACGAGACGTGGCCGGTTCCCCTATCGTCCCATTGTCTGTCGGCATTCAAAGCATATAGCTTGACCCTTTTCCGGGTATCGGTAGTATTGGCTGCCCCTGCCGCAGTGGTCATTATGGAAACAATGCAGGATTACCACTCTTCAGTTAGTAACAGTCAATACCATCCCATCTAAAAAAGAACAAAAAAAAATAAAGGTTACTCAAAAATAAATTAAAAATTGAAAAAAATAAAATAAAAATGATAGCAAGCATCTTAGGCTATATGCCAAACACAATGAATACCAAAATATTAGGTAATTTGGCTGGAAAAATAAAAACAAGGAAATGCAGCATTGGAATTTAAAGAAGAGATAAATACATTCTTAATTGTTCCATCCTTTCATTTTCTAAAAAGGAATCTTGTCATATTAAAATAACTGAATAAAAATAAATATCTACACATATATAAAATTATTAAAGGTTTGTCTGTACATTGGTCAGAATTTTTTTTTATTTGTAAAAAAAAAAAAAAATTATAAGTAAAATGTATCATGGTCATGTAAATATCGTATGGACCTTAAACATGACAAATTCTCTAAAAAAAGGAAATACAGTCGGATCTCCTTATAATGAACTTCTATACAGCGAAAAATCTCTATGTTACCAGATTGGCCTGTCTCACATAGGACTTGATTTCTAGCCTTAGACTGTCTTACATCAAGTACTGCTAAAATAGAAATAAACGCATCTTTATAACTATTAAATGTAACCTTCCAGTCTTGAGTTATTCTCATAAGTAAACAGGGGACTAACAAGGTTTTTTTTTTATTGAAAATATATGTATCACAAAAAAAAGTGAAAAAAACACTATAAAAAAAAAACGCACAGAACCTAAAATAATATAAATGAAATTCCCCTTTCATAATAATCATTAACGTTTTATATTGCATATTTACCCATTAGAGGAGCTAGAACCATGTAAAGATAAACTAACAATGTATCAAATATTAAATTGAGATAGATACACACGTCAACATGGTACTGGAGAAGACATAGAAGTATTTACAGGCCGACAGAGGGAAAGAAAAAAATTAACTATTTTTCCGTTTTTAATCCATCACAATACTTTTTATTTTATAATATACTAGGGGGCTCTGCCCCCTACTCGCTTNGAAATTTCCCCCTCCATTCATACGTTTTATCGGGATTATTCTCCGAATTATACGAGTTATAAGACGTTTATGTTCACCTCGAAAAGGAAAAAAATACGTTATACTGAGGGGACCGAAATACATTGGTTTTATACCAATTATCGGGATTTTTTCAAGGCACTGGCAATAATATACGATTTATCGGGATATATGATATAACAGGATATGAAATACCGGGATTCTACTGTAGAAGCACACTTATTATCACTTTGGCGTATCTTATACTATTGAATTAACATGTATCAGGTTTAAACCACGATGATAAGGATATGCCCCCTGCTACGTTCACTCAGCATCCCTATATAAATAGGTAGCTGTTCATGTAAAGTGGTGACTAACTGGTTGCAAATGCCATCTATAGGGTTACGCAGCTGATCCATCGACACAATAACCCCTAGACATGCATTAAGCATATAGTTGTATAAGCCCTATGGCAGACCTAGACACTTGATGGCCTGTAGAGCCATGGAGTTAGTTGATAAAGATATCTGCAGTCAGAGGAGCTGTCTAAAAGTTCCTTTACACCTGACACTTCTATCCAGAAATAAATGTCAAGTGTCAGACAGAAATAGCTTTGAGTGTTTACATCTGAGAGAAATTGCTTGAGATTTATTTCGGAGATATATGTCTGACACTTCTCCCAATGCTTAAATTTGGAATAAATGTACGAAAAATATAATAATCGGTGTTTACATCTGTTGATATAGAAGTGTCGACACTTATAGCTGAGAGTAGAAACATAAATCTCAGACATACATTTTTCGGTGTTTACACTACTGAGATAATGACATAAATGTCATGCAATAAATGTCAGGTGTAAACGCACCTTAAGATGTTTAGACCACTGCCGGAATTATTCCCGCATCAATGCGGCATCGAGGACTGCAGATGCATTGACAAGTTTTGTTAAAAAAAAGAGATACAAGATATCATAAACATGATTTAAATTTTTATTGGAAACTATGGAAAATAACGTTTATTATAGCGATCAAACTATTTCCATCAGGAAAAGTAGGTTAGTCAATAAACATAAATATTTATAGAAAGACAACTCTTATAAGAAAGACATGTTTACTGTTGTCTTAAAAAAGGGTAAAATAAATTAAATATTAGTTCTTAAGTGAATGCAGTAATCTACTATTGAGTATATTATTACAATTGCTGACCTTTTAAGTATAAATAACTCTAGGAGTGCAATACAATAACTATAGTAAGTAGAATTAAAAAATAGCAAAGTAGCACCAATATTTTAGCAACACCCCTATAAAACTGGTCTCACAGACCATACAAAAGACTGCAGGCCAGAGTGTGGCCCGCTTACCGCATGTTTGACACCCTAAAAGAAACAGAAGGGAAAAAGCAGGGTTGCAGAATATGTTTGACTACCCAAAATTTCCCCAGAACATACTTTTTTCATTAAAATTTCCCCAATCGAAATTTGCAATGTTAACCCGGATAACAGCCTATCCTTATTGTAACGTTTACTTAGTAATTCTACTGATGGTCTAGGTACGTAGTTTGTCTCTTTTTCCTTGCCATTCGCAAAACGCACAATTCCCCTGTTGTTTACTTTTGAAAGTTGACAGTGTGCACATAATATATAGTAGTAGTATAGTATATATAGTAGTACGGTAAGCGGTACTCAGGAAATTACTTTAGAGATACATCTGATAAAAACAAATTACAAATTATTTCACACACAGTCTGTAAAGCGAAAATTTAAAATATATAGGTAGGTGACTACATATACCTAATTAAAGAAAATATTTATAACTTAGTATTTATTATTAAACTAATAAATTAATAAACTTTATTTATTAATTAACTAAATGAAAAAAATTAAAACGCAATAAATTTAAAACTTTTAGCAGTTTATATTCTTCCAGATTTTTCTGCCATTGTACACGTAAAAAAGCAAACAAATTAGATACAAAAAACACTGAAAATAACCGATTTAGATGCCCGATATAATATAATGATTTCAAACACAATTGCCGACTTAGACACGTTGATCACCAAAACTAACTGACAATATTTGTTTATAATCCTTAAAATATTTTTCTTTCAGACCCCTCTACTTTCTTGTAGGGTTAAAAAAGGAGTAAGTATTTACCTAATTCGTTTGAGAAGAGAAAAGTTAGACAAAAGCATAAGACGTTTTTTCTAATTTTTTCATTTACATTCCCCTCCCCCCCATTTTTCGCTGCCAAAATTTCCCCAGCCCTGCCTCGTTTTTCCCTGAACCTCGTTCGGACATATTCTGCACCCCTGGGAAAAAGTAGGTAAAAGTTTTCCTCTCCCGCTTTCAATGCACGAAACAAATATATGGCACAGACTGTAGTCTAATACTTACAAACCATAACGTTCTAAATAAATTAAAAGAAACTAGTTGGTCAAACAATGTAGTTTTTATCAAAGTGTACCTCTCTAATTTATAATTTCAATAGTTCCTAATTTAAATTCAATTAAATTATTATTATTTATTTTGGATATTAGATTGCGATGGGAGGAAAAAACGTTGCCTAAATCATTTATTTTCTTCAACTCTCTACAGTCTTTTCTGAAAGGAGTCTATAGTAAGAGAATACTTAATTATGCATTTAACCCTAGAATACTACCTACGCCTCAAAATGACATATTGAATTGATAAAAAATGGCTAGGGTTAATGAATGAAAGGGTGGAAATAAAGGGATATTAATAAATTATTATCTTCAAAATAAACAATAATACAGACAGACAAGAAATTAAAAAAACTATTAAAAACAAATCTACAATGTTATAAAAAGACCCAAATATTGTTAAATCTATTATAAGATACACCTACCTCTATAAAAAAAAAATTGAAATTCTCAACAGAAATATTATAACAAACCTTAACAAAATTAGATAAAAAGTTGTAATGGAACATTAAAAGTATATTTGAATTCTTAACAAGGTTGTAAAGCTAAGAGATTATTTCATCATTGTAAGTAAATAGAATTTTTAGAGTGCTACTAAAACTCAATTACTTCAAACAAGCTTTGATTCTAAACAGTTAATAAAGTATTTATTAATAGCCATGTTCCTCTGTTTCATATTTTTTTGTAAAATAAAAAAATACTAAGAATAGGGGAGTATCGACTGTGAAAAAATTAAATAATATTTTGGTGGGTAGCGAGGATCAGTCAAAAGTAAATAAAAAACACAATGTTTAGTTTACCGACGTTTCGGAAAATATATTTCCTTCTTCAGGGTAAGATTAGGAATGATGAAGATCATTCCTTATCAATCTTACCCTGAAGAAGGAAATATATTTTCCGAAACGTCGGTAAACTAAACATTGTGTTTTTTATTTACTTTTGACTGATCCACGCTACCCACCAAAATATTATAAAAAAATACTAGAGTCTGAAGAGCTTGGTTATACTTCGAAGAATAATTCCAGTACAGATTAATATCTTTTTTATCGTATCCTAATCTATTTAACACAAGTATTTTGAAGCAGGTATTTAAAATTTGTTAATTAAATTAATTATAGTAATCTGAGGTATTTACTATAATTCTAATGGATTTACTAATTCAGGTAAATTTCTGCATTCAAAGAAATCAGATGTTTCATTAAATCACAACAAAAACAATGATTTCTGAATGGACAAATGTTATCTTGAGTTCTAGGCACTGGATAAAACTTGTATGATTTCTTATGGAAATTATAGAACGTGATAAAAGGGGTATACAATTACAAATACCTTGGGCACCTAATTATCAGGTGTAATGAAGTTCGAAGCAGCCAGGTGAAGGTAAATAGTCGTTAGCTAGGTAATTCAGAAAGCTTCATATTGTAAACAGCTAAGACTGATCGAGATAGAGTTTCTGAGATGTTAATTGCATTTAGAATTGGCCGATCTCCGATATATGACATATGTTTTAAAGGAAACAAAGTTCCCTTGAGAGTCGAGAAGTTAAATAGGAGAAAAACGCGATTCAAATGTTGCAAATAACAAGTTTGTTTGAAATAGGAAGGAAGAGAAGGAGGTGGCAGTGGGTATAATTAAAGCAACATGGTTAGAATGACAAGAAATCGATATTTGATTAGAAACGATAAATAACTAGAAAAAGCCACTTCGAATATGTTATTTACGTTTCACTGAGCGAAAATATAGCGGATAATAGCGAAGAGGACATCGTGAGATGGGTAAAATATAGTTTCAACGACGAAAATGCCCCGTGTTTGTAGAGGGAAAACCTCGTAAACAACACGACGAAGGTTAGGACTTGCCAACTGAATACTTCTATCTTAAAAACAACAAAATACGACTCGCACGTACTCCTGTGCGTTTTAATAAACAAATACGAGATACGAACTCGGTAAAAAACACTAACACAAGGGAAATAACAACGACTTTCTAATTATTCTAGGCACCGAGAGCAATGAGTCAAGGGAGGTTTCAGGAAATGTATGCCTCTTCACTTAATGATAATAATATTGTGAATGAAAACGGAACAAAAATCACGTTTAAAAGTCCGTAACAATAACTAAAACGTATCAGGGAACGTAGTACAAACGTACAAATGAAATATCGTGAACTCGTTATGTGCACATGAAAATTATCGAAAAAATAACAAAATTTACCTTTAGAATTATTGCGGCGAATATTCTCGTTGTTAATCCAAGGCGGAAATTCCTATTAACAAGTCGTTGAAAGTTAGAAAAAAACACCCTTAAGTACAGAAAATATACTATGAACTAATTTACAAGCAGAGCTCCAAACATAGAAGCTACTGACACTATTGGCAGATTATTCTAAACATTTATTAAATAAACTAATCTAAACTTTTCTACATGTCCACTTTAATAAATCGCTAATAAAATACACAACACGATAAAAAAAAATACGAAAAAACGTCTTAAGATTATCAATAATAAATATTTTCACGGAGGAGTCGAATGGATAAACCAACAGCCATTTTGTTTGGCAGAGCCATAATGTTCCTACAGTGAAACCAAAATATTGAATTTATAAAAATTTATTCGATTTTTTAAAAAATCTCCGTGTAAATAAATTATATAAAAATTAATAATTTCGACTTTACATTTTTAAATATTTTCCGAGACGGATTTATTTAATAGAAAATTTAACTTTAAGTGACTCATTTCATTAACGTAAAAAGTTATGATGATCGTCAAACAAAATGATGGCTCTATTCTTTTATTACCTTGTTTACATTTAATTATTAAATTATTTTATAACCGGACTTTATTTTTCAATGTAAATTAAATAAAAATAAGTAAATATTATTGTTTATTTTCTCGTTTAAAATGAGAGCGGTAAAATGAATGGCGGGAAGAAAATTTAAATTTGAATTAAGCGTAATCTTACTATAAATAATAATGAGACTCATGTTTGATCTTTAAATTACAAAATGATAAATCGGCTTCATGAAGAATAAATCTTACTGTTTTTTATACCTCAATAAATAAGTTTTTACACAATTATTTGAAATATATCTGAGCCAAACTAAAAACTATTTTCATACAATTATGTCTCAAGGTATAAGATTGCATTTAGGCAAATGGTGTTAAAAAAGTGTTTATAGCTAAGCTTTTTAAAAGTACAGAGGTATATAAAACTTCATTACCTCAATTTCGAAATAAAAATTTAAATCTCTCAGAAACTTAATTACAACTAATTCAAAGCTTATGTATTTTCCTAACATTCCACAAGGTATAAGTAGCTGTGATTTCAATTCTTAGATTGTAGCTTCTTGACATTTAATTTCTGTTATTTAATATTTTCTTACCTTTTTTATTGGATAAAATAAAAATTGATGAGACGAATCAGCCACTATTGAAAGAAGCTCTTTCGTTAACTGACATCAATGTAATAGTTTGTGCATTACAAGTTGTGACTTTTGACAGAGGGTAAATATTTGAGACATTAGGTTTGTTCCAACCCCCCTATTTTTACCGTCCTATCGATCGTTTGGGAATCGTTCAGGACAGTTTTTTATATGCATGCGCTAACATTGTACTGTAATAAAATCATGTCAGGTTGGAACGGGTTTAGGACTATAATTCGCACTGTATAAAACATTCAATTAAACCTAACATTAGGGAATCTTCCTGTTGATATTTGTGACTATAGACATAACTGCGCATGTCATACAAACCAGTACATGGTATTGTCAGAGGATTGTTGGGACCGTACAGTGAACAGTTCGCAAACGATGCCTGCCGGGGATGGAACAGTTTTGAGTACGGTACGAAACACTGTCCCAAGTCAGCTTGGAACGGCTTTTATCTATTGAGCATGACGGTGACGATCCCGTGGACGGTACAAGTCTTGGTTGGAACAAACCTCATAGGATGGAGAATGAAAGGTTAGAATTTTGTATCCTAGGAGGTTGGTCCAACCAGGCAAACAAAAATGTCACTGGCCCCACCCCTCCTACAGGCCTAGTAGCTTTACTATTATCCTCCAGGTTGGCCAATCTGAGTGTTTGACAAAACTTGTAATGCACTCACACTGTAAAACATCAAGATCTTAAAGGCAAAGCCATTTCTCGCTCCCTAAGTATATTTTTACGGTTGAACTAGCCTATACAGGGCAACATGTATAGAAATGAAAAAAAAACCTGGCACATATAATTAAAGTCTTTTCTATATATTGGTAAAAAAAAAAATGCACCAATGATGGATTCTTCTTCATTTCATAAGTTTTCTCTTAATAAAATTTCCATCTTCAGTCCTCTATTTTGAGGCACAGCTGTATACAGGTCGATTTTGCGAATCTTGTATCAGTCGTAGATTACCCGGGCTTCGATGTAGCGTATCTGGTTTTTCAAGAAAGTATGAAATGAAAAAAGAATAGATAAATAATGCAATTCATATCAATATACAGGAAACACTTTAATTATGTATGCATTATATTTGTTAGTTTTTGCATTTCTATACATGATATAGAATATAGGCTAGTCCAACCCTTTTTGCTATCCCGGCTATCTCTACAGTTTGAGAATTAAATTAAGTGACTCCTTTCATTAACATAAAAATNTAATTATGTATGCATTATATTTGTTAGTTTTTGCATTTCTATACATGATATAGAATATAGGCTAGTCCAACCCTTTTTGCTATCCCGGCTATCTCTACAGTTTGAGAATTAAATTAAGTGACTCCTTTCATTAACATAAAAATTAATGATAATGAAACAAACAAAGTGATTGCTCTTTTACCATAAAATGTTGTTTTTATTTTGTAATTAAATTTGTTTTGACCAAAATTTATTGCTTCTGAGCTTACCAACGGTAACGGAAGCTATGTGATTGTTCTGAACACATTTGGTTCTGTTTCTTCCTGTCACTCAATTTTTTTAAAACCAATTTAATACCTTAAATACCACTTTTCCTATTTTAACTCTAGAACACTGCTGGGCATCAAAGTTATGTATTGAATTGATAAAAATGGCTGCCAGTCCCCCTACTACGCCTAATAGTNAGACAGAGTGAGGGAGATATATTATATTTGTCCGAGAAGATTAAAGCCTGTAAGGCAGAAGTTGAGAGTAGGTATATTAAAATGTCAGCAAGAAAAGGAAAGTAGATAGTAGTTGTGCCTTCCCCCACTACACCTCAGCCACTATACTACTTCCCTTCTCATATTCCATAACTATACTACTTCCCTTCTCATACCACGTCGGCCGCGCAGCGGCCGCTACTACGTCTTTTCGGGGGGAGCCGCCTAGTAATAATAAAAAAAAATTAAAAACTTAAAATTATCCTCCCCTTCCATGTTTATATAATAATTAAAAACAATAATAACAGAACTAACAAAAAACATGTCTTTTATCACAGTCTATTTGTATCAGAATTTGTTCAATTAAATATGTAATTACATATGTGTGTGAATGGGCATACATAATATGTACATTGCTATCAGTTTCCAACAGTTAGCTATACTGAACACATATAAATTTCAATGTTTCAGTGCATTTTCCAAGTTGCCATTACGCACAGGGTCTGTGGGAATGATCGTAAGTGGTTTGCGATATAATTTTCATTGTTGCGAGCTTCTATTCTCCATGAAGGTTTGTCTGGATTACCAGGGGTTCCAGATTAATGCATGCCCAGATTGTCCTACTGAATAAAGAAAAGGAAATACACTACTACAGTAGAGTCTCGCTTATCTGGACCCTGCTAGTCCAGACATCCGTATAATCCAGACAGGCCAAAAACTATGAACAAATTAGAACCAGGGCTAATTCAGATTTATGAATTGTTAAGATTATCGGAGTTTCTGCTTTTATTGTCTATTAAAATTCATGAAATTGTTCCTAGAATAGTTTACAGGTGTATATTCTAACAATCTGGCACGAGAACCTGGTATTTCTGATAAAAATACACAGATTTAGAAAGGCCCGCGGTAAGCATGTGATACGCTCTGGGCCCAAGAGACACCCGCGCCCTTGACTTGGCTAAGTGTTATATACTCGTACATCAAAAAGTTTGTCTGAGTTGTGTCGGACCGATTTTTTCATAGAAAATTTATTAATTATATCTTCAAAATCTGCCCTGTGAAAAGAACCATAAAATTGTATAGTTTAGTATTGTCTCATATAAAGAGAAAATTTTATTTAATTGGATTTACACATTTTGAGGTCCCCTGAGTCCAAAAAAAATTGTATTTAAACATTTTTGTAGGTCATCTATCTGTGTATGTGTAGACAGCTGGAGCCTAAACTACTGGGCCGATTTTTATGAAATTTGGCATACATGTTCAGAAGAATCATACCCCGAGGTGAGAAATTAATTTTAGCTTCAAATTTAGGGGCGTTACTCCCCGAAAATCTGACGATAGCAGCGGTTTTCCCGGGAATAATCTAGTTCCTGAGAAAATAGTTTTTTTTGTGTGTAACTTCATGCGCCCCTAAACCTCTGTGCCCCTTGGCTGGGGCCCACCGGGCCCATTGGTTAAATAGGCCCTGGATTTAGAATAAGTAAGAACATCGACAAATCTCAGGAATCAGAAATGTAGGGCAGAAGATATAAAGGTAGTGTATTCCAGAAAATCCAATAATATACGTCTGAGATGGTGAGAGGGTTTTAAGAAATATGTAGCGGCAGCTCAACGCAGTTCTGTAAAATTTCACCAAGCCGCGTGTGTATAATGTCTCAACTTTTTGTGAAATGATTATCCGTAGCTCAAATTTCATATCGGAACACAGCTTGCTTTCCTGGAAGTCCCTTTTATATGTAGATTGCAATTTTATTTTAATTCATTTGATATTCAGACTGGTGACAAACAGTCCAAAAATAGTGGACATACGTTGTACAAGCATGTTTTTGAGACTAGTAGAAGTAACTTTTACGATAAAAACATCGATTTTAATAGTCTTTCTCAACTAAAACTTGTTTTTTTAAAAAAAAATTAAAACTGATTCCGTTTAATCCGGACTTACGGTAATCCAGACTGGGTCCGGTCCCGTCAAACCCTGATTAGCGAGCCTCTACTGATAAATACTGATAATTTAGATTGTACTCAAAATATTGTGTATAAAAAGGGACCGTTGAATGGAGAGCTAAACTGTGTTTAATAGAACATATTTAATAAACAAAAACAAAACTTAAAAAAAACCTTTTAGCTAAATGAATAAGGAACACTGAAAAAAAATTAATAATAATAAACATAATACAGTTTTTATTTAGCAAAAAAATAAAATAAACATTAAAAGAAAATTGCAATACTATTTTTTAATAGAAATAAAAATAGTCATTTTTTTTTTTTTTTTTTTTAAAAAAAAAAGGTAAACTAACATCAGAGACAACTATATTTAAGAATAAACTAATAAAAGATTAATTACATTACAAAATACCAAAATAATTGAATCACCAAGTTTTATTGCAACAGAACATCACATCTAAATTAAAATATTACAAATTAAGTTGTAAAAGAAAAATAATAATAATAATGAAGTTCATTTTAAGATGAGTGCAAATTAAATTCTAAAGTACTGATATGTCAGTAACTGACAAGTTTATATTACAAATGTAAAAGATAATACAATTGTTGGTCAAGTTAATACAATCATTACCTTGACTATGATATGTTATAGAATAAGACAAAATACGTTGAGTGTAATTGAAATACAACATAAATTGCTGAAAAAATAAAATAACCGATAAAACTCTCAGAAGGGGGAATTTTAGGTGTGGTTCCCCTATCAAGAAAGTAATTTATTAAGTTATTTATTTAGAAGTTATGGTTAAGAAGTTATATCACTGGATAGTTTTAGGCAGGTTTTAATAATAATATTTTTGACCCAAAATTGTAAAAATTTGACCCCTAAATAAACTCCAAAAATTCTGGCCAACGAACTCATCCTTTCTTTTGATATTGTTCTTTATAACGATCACNNNNAAAACTTAATGTAAAAAACTATTTTATCTACTGAATCGAACAATATAAACCTCATTTCTGTAAGTGAAATAGTTTTTTTTTCTACATCTCTTTGAAACCAATACCTATCTTTTGCCCCACCCTGTATATGTTCCCGGGATGCACAAAATCTTGGTTGAAACAACTATCAGTGTATTTGATGAAATTCTTTAGTTTAGATTGGCAAATTTTAATTAGTCCTCTATCCTCAAGCCGTTTAATTTATTTATTTAAATCTAATATTGGCCTCTTTCCCAATACAAGATTGAGTATATTAATTAAAAAATAAACAATTTAATGCATGACTGGTAATTTCTAATGGAAATACTCACTTAGTGCCAGTCTGAATTATAAATATACTTTTGCCTCGTACAGAGTCCCCGATTTCAACTAATGTTTCTCGATTGGTCTTGTGGGAGACAGAGCAGCACCCAAGCTTAACTCCAAGCCGACTGAAAAATATAGAAAACACTTTAATGCATACATCACAGTAACTTAATCATTCAAAAAGACAGTCAGTGAGAAAGGACAAAGAATATTTTAAAAAGGTAAGGCTCAAAGCAGCTCAAGAATGTAAGAGCTTTGAACTAAGTACGTAGAAATTAAAACAAATGTATCTTGGAAATTAAAAATAACTTCGATCAGCAATAGACTTCTAGGCTAAGGTCAAATAAGAAGAAATCCTCAAATTTCGTGAAAGTATACAGTACTGTACAGGAAAGTAGTATACAGTACTGTACAGGAAAGTAGCATACAGTACTGTACAGGAAAGTAGCATACAGTACTGTACAGGAAAGTAGTATACAGTACTGAACAGGAAAGTAGCATACAGTACTGTACAGGAAAGTAGTATACAGTACTGTACAGGAAAGTAGTATACAGTAATGTACAGGAAAATAGTATACAGTATTGTACTCACACACACTCCAGTTTACCTTAAAGGTATATAGCAACATGTATAGCCAGCTGATGTTAGTAAGCAACCCAGTTCTACGCTACTAGTAATAGGTGGGCCAAATTCTACCTCAATCTCCAGGGGTTTTATGTATCTCCAAGTACACTATATCTTTATCTTTTGAAACTATAGAAGCAGTTGATGGATAGGATAAAGAACAGGCTAATGGTTTTATACACCTGCCAAATGAGTAGGTTTACTACACGAGCAAGACAACTGTAAGATTTCAGTAGGTTGTTGCAGTAGTCATAGGGAAAGCCCAAAAAGCTGACTAACTTTTAGTAAACTATCCCTTAATGATTCAATTTTATCAAATATCAAATTAAAAAAAAAGTAAAATGCAATAATTAATCCATAAAATAATATGCTAAAAAACCTCATTAATTAAAATTTCAAAAATATAATTACCTAATAAGAACAAATATATGATTTTTTTTCTTTGAGGTAACAAATCTCTTTTCTGTTTTGCTTATACAAAATATATACCGACAAAATTGTCTTATCTTTTACTTAATTATAAAAAAAAGGTTTATTTTGAAATCCCTACAATAGTTTGATTGTTTACAATACTAGTCTTCTAGAGTGACGTTTTTGAAGAGGTAGGACATGGATTCTTTATTGTGAATACGTCTGATGGCTTCGGAGAGAAGTACGCTGATGTCGACCGTTTTGATTTTATGACACTGAAGCTTCTGAATCTCATGTGGAACTGTGTTCGTAACGACCACCTGAAATAATACCAAATTATTATAGTTAATTATCGACCCTAGAACAAATAAATAAAGAGCACACGTTATAGTTAGATTTAATTACGTTTCTTGAAATAACTGTAAATACTTTACATAGTCTTGGTGCCTTAAACCAACCATACACCTTTAAAACCAGTAATAGTAATAATAATATTAGTTTTTGAGTGGGTCGATTAAGGGTAATGACAAATAAATTCAACTACGGTGAATTTTGAAGATGGCTATATTCACTCCATAGTCAAATTTTTACCATGTTACAAGTTAATTTGTTCATTTACTGCGTTGTCTTAGCTTTTAAGTTTTTATTTGTTAACTAAGTGATGACGATAGATGTGACGGAACCAATATGTGGTCAAAATTCTTTTCAATTTTTTTTTTTTTCTACTGCGTTCCTAAGTCTTACGATAAGACATGAATATGCCTCGGAGAGAGGTGAAATATAACCATTTTCAAAATTCACCGTAGTTGTATTTCTTTATTGTTACCCTTAATCGACCCACACAAAAAACCAAGATCAGAAGAAGGGACAAATCAAACTAGTCTAGTAATAATAATAGCTTCATAGACACTTCTTTCGAAGCAAGTGCCTCCCTACATGAGGTGTGAAGAGAGTTAAACATATTAAAATATATTATTCCATGCCTATCTGATACCGTTCTATGCCAGACTCTTCCTATTCTTTCCACGAATTCATCTCTCCATCGTATAGTCGGCCTTCCTTTGCTCCTTATGTATCCATATGGCGCCCATTCAGTTAGTACTCTCGCCCATCTATCATGTTTCATACGGTATGCATGTGCAGCCCATTTCCATCTTAACTCATGACACTTCAACATCATACTTGTATTAGCACTTTTTAGGGTTTTGTAGATACTTCTCAAAACCCTTATGCCGAGGGTGATGGGTCCGTCTGTCCGTCGCTCTTTGGTTCATAGGGCCCGAACCCTTCAAGCGAAAGTGCTGAAATTTGGAACCCTGGTGCAACTTTTTGACCCAACCAGAGGAAAAATATACAGAAGTCCATAATTAGATTTGCGCATGCGCAATTCAAAAAAATGTGGTAAACTCAAAAATTTACATTTTTTTTAATTTTTGAGTGGGGTATCAAATGAAAGCTGCTGAAGAGTAGAACACAAATATATATATGCTTTTTTAAATTTTGCATTCCTTATAGGGGAAAAANGCCACTATCACTGCATTGCGGTAATCAGGAATACATTCCTGAAATAATATAACATGTATAGTTCCTAGTATAGTATTTTAACAAACCTTAATATTTAGTATAAATATCTAACATTATAGTATTATAAATAGTTTAGGATCCTCCATATCAAAATATAGTAAAAGGCTTAAGAAAAAAATCAAATGGGGATGATAGGTTTAAGGCACACCTCTATAGGACTTTTAAGTGTAACAATATGCAGCAAAGAATATTTGGTATGATTGAAGCAGCTAATTTGTTAGTTGTATTGTTAAGGGGGCGAGGAAAGCTAAGTGTTACATGTACTTTTCTGCCACTAGATGGGTCTGACGATAGTGGCTTCATTTGTCCTTCACCCCTTTCCTGCCTAAAGACACACGAATTCCCACTTGATGTCTAATTCCTTTCAGTAGCAATAAGCCCAAGCTTGTTTAGCAGCCCGTAAAACAAAAGTATTGGATTGTCTATGAAGCATCAGTTGATCTCTGACTCTCACCATTCCCTTCGCTCTGTAAAACTTTATTTTTAACATTGACTGGTAACACCAGTATCAAGCTATAAGTTGAGGCAATTTTGAAGAATTTATATTAATTTAATATCAGATTATCATTAATCTAGCTTACTGTTTAAACCTTTTCAATATCATCAAATAAGAGGAAATCCTCTTGCCTCCTGAAGTACGACTGTTAAGTTTTCAAGTACATCAAATAAGAAGAAATCCTCAAATTTCGTGAAGTTCAACTGTCAAGTCGTAACGAGTCTCTAACAGCAAAACACTTAAGGAAGTATATTTAGGAGTGAAAATTCCATGTTGATTAGGCCCAAAAATAAAAGGAATCAAATAAGTAGGCAAATAATGGATCCAGGAGCAATAATATTTCTGAAAAAATCACTTAACTTTCTGATTAATTGAAAGAATTACCTCATCAATGGGGGAATCCTCAATTAGCCTTGGTGCATCAGATGAAAGAAGACCGTGGGTAGCCATGACATAAATCTTATAAGCTCCCCTCTCTTTGAGAACTTCCGAAGCAGCAACAAATGAATGAACATCGTCAATCATATCATCCTAAAACAGAAAAAAAACCTTTTTAGTAAAGTATAAGGCCCTCGGCACACGGGTCGACTGATTAGCAACTCGAGTTGGAAACTAGTTGCGCACGCAACTGTACTGTGACACGCCCCGTGTAGAAGGTAGGGATCTGCACACAGGTCGACCAAAACCAGACAAGTTTGAAATCAGTTTGCAACTGGTTGCACGAGACCGTCCTTCCCCGTTGCAAAGTGGTTGCAGATATAAGTTCAAAGAAAAATACCTACAAGAATGAATGATCAAACATACTGTGTGAAAAGAGGTCACCAACTAATCAGTTGCGCTTGTGTGTGGACCTGGTTATTCTGGTTGCAAACTGGTTGCACGTGTGACTATTTTGCAACTACTTTCCAACTTGAGTTGCAAATCAGTCGACCCGTGTGCGAAGGGCCTTAAGTGTGTAAGTCAAATTATTAGGGAGGAAGATAGTCAGAAACACACTTACAACCATGATAGCAATTCTTAGTTTTTAATACTTTGAATACCGTTAGTTTGTTAATGAATGGCTGTGCTAGATGTTAAGACGTTATTTTTTGTATTTCTAAAGTGAAGATTAGTACACCTCACACTTAGACCGGTCGTGATTTTATGGAATGTGACGTGGTGAACTTCTAGTTCTCCGAATGAATCTCCTTTTTTATCACTACCTTCTAACTCTCAGTTTTAACTTAGAATTTTACATTGAATAGAGGCTCGAAAATGGCTTGTTAGCCGAAACGTTGCCACACTACATGAATTAGTCTGCGTTTTCTTCTTACCCTTAAGGATCCACATAATCATTAAGAATTAGGGAGGAAGATAGTCAGAAACACACTTACAACCATGATAGCAATTCTGCCCGATACGTCACCAACAACATTGATAGGTGGCTTCTCTTTAGCAGGATGTTGAGGTACTCCCACTCCTACTCCCATGGTTCGACCAGCAAGAGATGACGGTGGCGGAGAGTACCTAAACAAACGGTAGTTAAAGATTTAAAAAATAAAAATAGTAATCCCTAGAAAATAACTTAAAATCCTAAAACTTAATCCAGAGACAAAAAAAACTTAAAATTTGCACAATTGTTACTCTAAGTTAAAACATTTACAAATAAGACAGAGGAAGGAAAGCACGAACCTTCCGTCGACCATGTCTGATTCAGATTCTTTCTGTTCTCCGTGGATAACGGCGATTCCAAGTCTCAAACGTTCAGCGTAAGATGTAGCTTTGTTTGCTGAACCTGGATTCCTCGCCACTATCACTGCATTGCGGTAATCAGGAATACATTCCTGAAATAATATAACATGTATAGTTCCTAGTATAGTATTTTAACAAACCTTAATATTTAGTATAAATATCTAACATTATAGTATTATAAATAGTTTAGGATCCTCCATATCAAAATATAGTAAAAGGCTTAAGAAAAAAATCAAATGGGGATGATAGGTTTAAGGCACACCTCTATAGGACTTTTAAGTGTAACAATATGCAGCAAAGAATATTTGGTATGATTGAAGCAGCTAATTTGTTAGTTGTATTGTTAAGGGGGCGAGGAAAGCTAAGTGTTACATGTACTTTTCTGCCACTAGATGGGTCTGACGATAGTGGCTTCATTTGTCCTTCACCCCTTTCCTGCCTAAAGACACACGAATTCCCACTTGATGTCTAATTCCTTTCAGTAGCAATAAGCCCAAGCTTGTTTAGCAGCCCGTAAAACAAAAGTATTGGATTGTCTATGAAGCATCAGTTGATCTCTGACTCTCACCATTCCCTTCGATGCTCATGACAGCTCACCCTGAATGTTGTTTTTACTGTCACTATTTTCCATTTCTTCAGTTATAACTACAATCTATCTTTTAGGTTTCTGTACAAAGTACAAAAAGAAACCTTATATAACGGCTCTGTCTGTCTGCCTATTGGCTTGTTTCAATTAATAAACTACTATAGCTAGAATTCCCTTCCACAAAAGTAATTCAAAAGCTCCAATCCTTTACAAAATATCTAAAAATTATGAAAGGCACAAACTATCCTCCCTCAAAATAACATTATGGCTCCGGTATACACAATTTTTTTTGTAACTTATGCCAATAAAGAACTTGTTTAAAAAAAAAAAAAAAAAAAAAAAAAAAAAAACTAAGGAGTACTTGGTCTTGGTTTAATATTTNCTAGAAACATAAAATTTGACACACGGGTGCATCTAGGCATTTTAGACAACTGGACCCATTTTAGAGTTTTTAAACTTCATATTTCCAAGATGGAGGCCCGGCCAATATGGGGGATGACTCAAAAAAATTTTTTAGTCACCATGACATATCAATATAAAGGTCTTGAAGTGTAGAAAAAGAATATGCAACTATTAAAATAACACATGGAATATTTTCTAGATGGCGGCAGTATTGTGAGTGACTAAAAAAGGTTTTAGTTACCATGGCATGTTAAACATCAATTTAAAGGTCTTGAAGTGGAGAAAAAGAATATGCAACTATTACATTTAATCATTTTAACCTAATCGTACAGAAACCGGCGATTATCGCCTCATGTACTTACGTGAAGCGCACCTTACTTGTTTTATATAAAGATATATCGTAAACGCCTTATTTATCTTTTATTGATTTTTTAAATCTACTAGCTCCATAGCTTTTCATTGCTATTTTTTCTGTAGAGTTTTTTTTTTTTTTTTTTTTTTAGTAGTTAGTTTATAGAGTACATGTTTTATGTAACAATTTGTTTTAGTTTTTTAAATATAATATTATAGATGTTCATAGATTGTTAAATTTATAAATATAAATTATTAGGGGGGGGGGATAAGTTTAGAAGATTAATTCATGAGAATGGCTATATTTCGTCCGGGACATCTTCAGGCCATAATTTTGATATAAACCATATTTTTCAAAATATGGTTTATAACAATAAAGTTGTTAGCTTTTTGGTATTACAAAAAGTTGTCTAGGAATAAAATGATTAATCATATCTTACGCAGAACTGGTAACTGAAACTAAAAATTGGTGGTAAAACCAAGCTGTTTATTAGTTTGATAAGGTAACAGATTAGGAGTATTTAATCAGCATCCTAGCTTTAACAATAGAGATATGATAACAAAATCAATTACCTGTTCCACGCCCGCACCCCCTTAAATTAAAGTAGTTTACCTGCATGTAAAGTAGTTTACCTGGATGTAAAGTAGTTTACCTGCATGTAAAGTGGTTTACCTGGATGTATTGCAGGAGAAAGGGTGATGCTCTGAGATTATCAACGGGACACTCAAAGAAGCCCTGTATTTCCTTCTGATGTAGATCCATGGTGATTATATGAGACAAGCCAGAGTTGCACATCATCTTGGCTAGTAGTTTCGAAACGATGCAACCCCTCTTCCTCATTTTACCTGAAAAGTATTCAGTATAAACCCAACAAAATTAAATTGATTTAAATCCCTATTTTGAGAGATATTATCACCCCTTACTAAAAGAACCTCATTTAAGAGAGCATTTCATTTTGAGAACCTCATTTTCATAAGAGCAGCAACTAAAAGCACCATAAGACTGAACAGACTTAGAGACTTGTCATCAATCACTTGAAAATGATGTCATGTGCTCTGTGTTTTATAAACTACTAGCCATTAAGCCCGTGGCAACGGGCAGAATAAATATGGTTGAAAAAAAAGAGCTGAGAGATAATTAGTTATAATTAAAATATTTAAATAGATATATACTGTTTAAATAGTAAGTTTTATGCAAGGAGAATCATTACAGAGGGATGGCTCAGCGGTAGAGTGATAGCTTCATGTGCTGAAGGTCACTGGTTCAAACCCAGCTTATGGCACATCAATTTTTAACGTTATAAATCATTTAGAGGTGAGTTGCCGTCGCCCGTCGTCGGGACAGTACTCGATTATGTAAAAGATAAGCTCTGAAGGACATACAGACAGACCTCCCGTAGAACAAAATTTATAGTTCCAGAAAAAAAAATTGTTATTCAATTTTCTTTATAGAGAGAAAAAGAGTGGTTCTAAAAGAGGAAGATTTTTATCCTACACCACTTTTATCCTACACCACTTTTCGCCCATTACAGAACTGCTTCATGAAAATCTTCATACTTACTATCTCTAGATCCTTTTTTTTTACTAAAACTTAAAAATAAACATGTACTTCAAATTTAGATAAGATAAAATGTATTTATTACATTGTTTGCTGTATGGCAAGTAAGGAATGACTCCTACAATATTATTAGCAGAGGATGTCTTACAAGCGTAAGCCATAATCAGTAATTCCATGATATTGTTGTTCACATCCCTGAGAAAACAAAACCAAAAACAATTAAATTATTAAGCGTTGTAGTTTTTCAATAGTTCTAGCATAATGCAAATAATTATAACCAAATGAAGTTTAGGGGAGGATCCCTTACTTTGTACACTTGCCCTCGGTAATATTGCAAGGATAGAAGACTTATTTTCAAGAGAGCTGAGCCTTGCAACACTATTGTGCCAATTCCTGCTCTCATGTTAGGGTTATCAGCAATCATTGTTTTTTGGTAAGTGTACAACATAAGAGAGCCTCCCCTTATCAGATATCTGATTAGAATCTATGAATGATTCATCCTAGGTCACTCCCAAAGTACAGGGTGGGGCAAAAGATATGTATCGGTTTCAAAGAGGTGTAGAAAAAAAAATATTTCACTTACAGAAATTATGTTTATATTGTTCAATTCAGTAGATAAAATAGTTTTTTACATTAAGTTTTGAAGTTTTGATGTCATGAATATGGCGGCCATCAGCTGCGATACATTCAGTGACGAGGCCCACTTCCACCTTTGTGAAACTGTTAATAAACAGAATTTTCGTTATTGCACGCTAACCAGATTTGAGTGTATGTGGTTTTATTCTTTGGGGATACCTAAAGGAAAAAGTTTTTAAACATCGTCCACACACCCTAGAAGAGTTCAAAGAAAGAATAAGGGAGGAAGTTATGGCTATAACCATCCCAATGTGCCGTAGAGCGGTTGAAAACTTTCGGAATTGTTTTCAAGAATGTATCGCTGACGGGCGTCATCTTCTTGACGTCATCTTCAAAACTTAATGTAAAAAACTATTTTATCTACTGAATCGAACAATATAAACCTCATTTCTGTAAGTGAAATAGTTTTTTTTTCTACATCTCTTTGAAACCAATACCTATCTTTTGCCCCACCCTGTATATGTTCCCGGGATGCACAAAATCTTGGTTGAAACAACTATCAGTGTATTTGATGAAATTCTTTAGTTTAGATTGGCAAATTTTAATTAGTCCTCTATCCTCAAGCCGTTTAATTTATTTATTTAAATCTAATATTGGCCTCTTTCCCAATACAAGATTGAGTATATTAATTAAAAAATAAACAATTTAATGCATGACTGGTAATTTCTAATGGAAATACTCACTTAGTGCCAGTCTGAATTATAAATATACTTTTGCCTCGTACAGAGTCCCCGATTTCAACTAATGTTTCTCGATTGGTCTTGTGGGAGACAGAGCAGCACCCAAGCTTAACTCCAAGCCGACTGAAAAATATAGAAAACACTTTAATGCATACATCACAGTAACTTAATCATTCAAAAAGACAGTCAGTGAGAAAGGACAAAGAATATTTTAAAAAGGTAAGGCTCAAAGCAGCTCAAGAATGTAAGAGCTTTGAACTAAGTACGTAGAAATTAAAACAAATGTATCTTGGAAATTAAAAATAACTTCGATCAGCAATAGACTTCTAGGCTAAGGTCTGACTTGACTGCTATACACATCAAAAAAGTTAAAAAATATCTTTAGGAACCAAAAATACATTACTTCAATTACGACCTCTATTTTCTCTGCAATGCTGAGTTGGAGAAAATAACATCACATTTTGTCTTCACTTAGTCGTTTGTACTCAGGCTCTTAGGATGTTTGAAAACTTTACCCATACAAAATGCTGTAGGTAGTTCAAGAATTAAAAGTCCAATATTTTGGGAAGATTTTTGCAGAAGCCATGTGTTAACCTCAGACAAAGATTACTTCTACCTTAATGGTTGTGTTAATAAACAATATTTCCATTGTTAGGCCCCATATAACCCAAAAGAGGTTCATCAATAGCTTCTTCACAGTGAAAGGTTAAAAGGACTGCAGTCTGTAAGTCAGCTGTGACAGTGCCCTATTTTGCAAGGAGAACAGCAGCACTGTGGTGGTTTTCTGAGCCCAACATTATGATCTGTGACTTCCTCCTTCTTGTCGTGAATTATGTCTACCTCTTAAGAGGGGTTGGTTTCAGCAGTATGGGGCAACTGCACACACTTCATACATGCATCTACGGCCGATAAGTTAATCTCACTCCGAAGTGACGTTCACTGGCTGGGACGTTATTCAGACCTGTCCACGTGAGATTTTTATCTGGGGGGCTGCTACCTTAAGGGAAAAGTTTATCTTTAAAGCCTTGAAATTTGGCAGCAGTGCGAGAGAATATTCTGAGATAATGACTTTTGATAATTATTAATTGGTCATAACTATTGGCCACAATGCACATAGGGTTAAAACATTTCTACAGGGTTAGAAGTAATAATAAAATAATAATAATANCATTGAATTAATTTTAAAAGCCATCAGGTTTGACTGTTGGACCCTGTAGAAATGTTTTAACCCTATGTGCATTGTGGCCAATAGTTATGACCAATTAATAATTATCAAAAGCCATTATTGAACTCAACTTGAAGACTTAAGAGTCAAAACTTTACTAATTTATTGAGACCCAAAAATTATATTTGCTCATATTGAAAGGATGAAAGATAAGGAGATATTTAGGTTTACAAAAGCAGTCTGGGAAAAGGAAAAAGGAGAGCACTTCAGGAGACAGCTAGATTTAATTTAAAATGCCCTGGTGATATCACAAAGATGGAGGTAAAATTTTAGTCTAGCACCAAAGAATAGATGATCGCCCAAGACACATATTTTTATTAAGATAGGATGGAGTCATACAGTGGTTTGACAATAAACAAATCTAGTGTTTTCCAGCTGGTGTTAACCATATAGAGTTGTGTGTAAACTCAAAACTAAATCTTATAATATAAAGAGACACACCCAACACCTAACTCATTACTGGAAATGATGAAGTTTGAAATTAGACCCGACCTACAGTCTTCACACAACTAGACTTAGTACGTTGACAGCACGGGAAATTGAGTGAGACACAAATTGACCAACCTCTCTGGGGGAAAAAATAAAGCCACTAGGTCTGTGGATAGGGGTGGGGTAGCATTTATCCAGATGGCCTCTCCCCTCCACTAGAGACATTTATCTTTGCCTAGTTGGCCAGACCTTTTGTCTGGGAAAATCTCAAGCTCTCATTGGCTCGTCACCCCATTTGTTAGTTTTTCCCATGCTATCAACGCACTGTCTAGTTGTGTGAAGACTGTAAGAAGCATGGTTGGGGTCTTAACTGGAGTTAGCTTAAGAGACATCTGACATTATTAAAGATTGAACAAGATCCCACATGTCCAGTAAGCAATGAAAAAGAGGAAACAGCTTAACACTTAGGGAGCATGGGAAGGATGTGGGGGACTACACTTCCATATTTTAAGAACGGGAGAGATCAGGGAAGAGGAACTTGTCACACTTAAGTCATCCAAACTAGAAGACTTGAGGGTAACACATAGGTGGTATGATGGGCGTGAATACCTAGAGTTGGCAAAAAGGACCTGAGAGCGGTCTAGTTGCTAGGCTTGGCCTCCCCGCCCCCTTACTACTACTACAATTTCTACTTTTATTTAGGGTTGGTCCAGCTAAAGTTGGTTTAAAATTTTAAAATACAATGTCCTTTCTGTAGCTCTTTACTATAGAGATGATGGTCTAAAGTATATAGTATAGGTATTTATTCTACACACATCCAAAGATATTGTTAACTACAAGGAAGATATCATCCCTCCTTTGTGTAGAATTGATAACAACTCTTTGTCCAATTCAGTGTGTATCTAAGGCAGTGTACATTATCTCTTGCAATTGTTTGAGACATCAATTCATCACTTCAATTATTCTTACAATAACTGTAATTGCTTAAATATATTTCAAGGGCAGATATTAAATTCTTTACATGCTTATTATAATTTTTAAATAAGATTTGAAAGGTTACATACTAACAGGTTAATCATTTTAAATAAAGAAACATAAAGTATATTTACTCTTAAACTTAGACCGATATAATCCTTAAAAATAAAGAAATAGTTAACACTATTATTAGGAAAGTTTAAAAAAAGAGTAAAGGAACGGGACGGGGTCAGGAGATAAGTGGGAAAGATCCAAATATTTATGTATTTTCACAACACAAAATACGTAAAGAGAACAAAAAACACAATTTTCCATCAACATTTTTATTTGGATTTGATATCATCAGTGAAGAATAGGTATATTTGTTGTAAAGAAATAGGTATATATATCTTTACAATTTATTTTCAAACAAACTACAAATTTTGTAGTTCGTAAACGGTTGACTTACATAAACCTACAATCATTTTTTCCCCGGTCGTATTTTTTTTGAGAAAATACTTCGATAAAAGATTTATTTAAAATGATATCCGGAGAATGAAATGGTGCATAAATAAGTTTCTACGGCGCCATTTCAAGCGGACGGTAATTTTCTAATAAATGATATTTCGTTACCTAGCTATGAGGTTTGCCAGTTCTGGATGAGAATTTCCATTAATGATCATAATATCCGAAGAACCTGGTAATGTTTGAGCCATCTTCGCCGTTTTAAAAACCTACGAACAACCCTTAAAAAAAGTATAATAGTCTAAAATATAATTAATTCTCAAAAGGAAAGTTTCAACATGATAGAAATAAACGAAAACAGTGCAAGTGATAAATTTCTGAGACAGACGAGAAAAAAAATGGGGCCCGGGGGGGCCGCCCTTGTTTTTTTTATACACTCGACTACTCGACCAACACTGCTTTAGGTCATTCACGTAATTAACTGCAGCGCTTCTATCGTCCACATTTTTAACTACTATCTTTGATAAATTTAATTTTAAAAATTATTAATACCTAGCTGGCAATTATGGTTATAATATTTAAAACAAGGATAAAATTTAGAACTATTTACAGCTTTAAGTTGGTATACTCTATATAAACTATATGACTTATCTTACTCCTAAAAGTTATTTGTATATTATGAGATAAGTTTATAAAATCGATCTTTTGTGGCAATCAAATATAATTATAGTTAAGTCTCACTTGAATTAAACACGCAGGTTGGTTAATCTAAAATAATATATAGTTGTAACCACAATATAAATAATAAATACAACTATTTTTAACAATAAAGTTATTTATACCTGATTGTAATTTGTATTTAATTGTGGTTACACAATTATATAGTGTGTTCAACTCAGATGCAAAATATTTACTCTAAAAGTAATATGTATTTATTATTTTCATGTATACAAACTAGCCTTCTCCCCACAGGGCGGTAGGAATCAGTGGCTATGTTTCTTAATTATCGTGTAGGCCAAGCGATTAAATGAACTGCCTAAATAGTTTCATTTTTAAAGCCTTCGAAGCAAAAGAATCAGCACTATATTATACATCACGTATTCCATTATACCCTCCAAAATGCAGTTGAGAGGCTATTTCTTAGATACAAAAATTTCTAAAGTTTATTTTCAGGCAATATAACCATTTTGCTTCCAAGCTTACCAAATTTAACGGAAGCTATGTGATCGTTCCAAATATTTTAGGTTTCAGATTTTCAAAATGTTCCCAACAGAAATCTGTTTCAAAATCAGGTAACATTTTTGGATTTGTGTCTGTCTGTAGCTCAATTTTTACGAATTAACATATCATAAAAACTACTCATTTGTTTATATTGAAATTTAAATGGGAAGTCATAATTAGACTATTGTTGGTCCCACATAAGTTTGAACCTTCTGCACCTTTTCATTTTTCTTCCACACGAGCACAAACATACATTATTTACATTTTTATGAAATTTGGATGGTTTGTTAAAACTAGCCTGCAAATAGCCCCAGATTAATTTCAACCGTCTGCTCTCCTTAAATGTTGCTAAATTAATGCTTTAATGACTTACCTCTCAAAACAGTGTTTTTATGCATCTCTTATGTGAAATTTGATTTTAACACTTTGTCATAAAATAAAGTAAACCTATAGTGAAGTTTGTTGACAAAACTATGAACACAAGCATTTTTATAATTTAAAAAAAGAAGAAAAAAAAAGAAATAGTAACTTAACAATAGTAAATGTAATATAATAAAAGTTGTGCTCCTAATCATTGTAGATTAAATAGATCTGTAAACAGCCATTATGCAATATTACTTAAAATCTATAATAATCTATGTCATTTAATCAATAGTTATGAAAAACAATAAAAACATGTTTTCTTAGGCTAGGCGCACACTGGACAAAACAGTCTCCAGACAGCCCACAGACAGCCTTAGGGTGGCCATGATAAATGTCCGCTGGTTCTTTGGACACAGCTGTTCTTAGCAGGTGCTAAAGGATTTCATGTGTTAGGTGGGACCTTTTTTGTTCTTAATAAAATTAATTCAACTAAAAGTTGATTCACTTGTGTAGGTTCAAGCAAATATGATCAGGATTAGTTTTGAACAATTTATTTATTGTCATTTCTTAGGCACTTTATTTATTTTCTAGCGACATAAGATAATGGGGAAAATATCGCAAGTTTTACGTACGGTCGAGGGCCACACAATATTTACTGAGGGCCGCGTAGTGAGTATCCCTGGTCTAATTTAATTATTTGTCCCCTTTTGCTTTTGAGCTCACTGAAGGTGTGACAAAAGCTACGTTTTCATTCTGAAGAACTAACATTTGCTTATATATTATTATTTTATGTTAATTTGTTTTGGATTTCAAAAGTTCCAAGACTTTTGAGGCATCAGAGAACATTTTTGGTGCTGTGTATGTCTGTCTGCTCAATTATTGGAACCAACAAAACCTAAAAACCACTCGTCTAATTATAATGAAATTTGAATGTTAGGACATAACTAGCCTATCGTTGGTCCCACATAAGTTTCAACCTTAGATCAATAGGTTAATAAACATTTATTTATTTTTTTGGCACAGCATCTTAGTTCATTTGAGAAGGAGTTTCTTCAACCATAGTTATCAGGTCATGATAAGAGAGGCTACTATATTTTGCACTACTTTAATTGTATGGAATCTGCTCCTCCACTTCTTCTCCACCATATCAATTAAGCCCTTGTCTTTCCACATTGTACGCTAGACTCACTCTACCGATCAAGAAGTGAGTCAGTAGGTTTATTGCAGTCAGAGCTCATTTGATAAGCTCAATATGCTTTTTTAATTTTGACTTCTGCTGCTATATTTCCACAAAGTACATCAATTGTGTCTCTTTCTTTAAACCTACATATGTATAATGTATACATGTAAAGTAATAAACATGAGATTAGAGTTAGGTCAATACAGAAAGTCTAACAACTACTACGCTAGAAGATTTGCTTGACCAGGTAGCAGCACTGTACTGTGCAGTGACGACTGTTTACAAACTAAGCTATTGCGCTCCTACAGAGTGTAGTATAAACAAAAATTCTTTGATCACTGTTTAAGCACAAAGCTTATCATCATATCAAACAAAAAAACTGCCACAGCACAAAAAATAAAATAAAACGTCTTGGAACTTTTCCTGACTGAAAATGGCGGCAGACATCAAGAGGTGATTAGAGGACTTATGTATCTTATAGCATAGTATCATTGACACGCATTTCGGCACTTCTTTAGATTGTTATTCCCCTTAGAAAAAACCTGAGGGGAGTAATAATCGAAAAAAGGTGTACAGAATGTTCTTCTTTAGACAGTTACTCCCCTTATAAAAACAGAAGTGTGATATTCCTTTGTGCCAAAGTACATTGAACTAAACATCCCTTGTCTTAGTTATTTAGTCGAAAGTCATTAAAATGCTAAAAAAAGGGGAGTAACAATTTAAAGATGTACCCGAATTTCAGCTCAATCAGTAAAATGATAGCATTAAATTTTCAAAGTTCAAAATTTTGTTAAAAATGGTTGTAGATATAAAAAAAGAAATTCAGTAGAAATATTTGTGTTATAAGCAGAGACCTTCAAATGCCTTTTTGCCATGGCGCCATACTAAAAAGCCACATTTTGCCAATTTTTGGTAAAACGCCACACTTTTTGCCAAATTTTAGAGATGTGCGTTATTTAACGTAATAGGTAAAATAATAGGGTTCCAAGCATGTCACCTATTACTGACGTGACAGTGACTTGGTTAAAGCTATTAAATTTGTCACTGGTTACGGAACAGCCCCTAAACTTTTAAAGGTTTTTAAGTTTAAGGTAAGTGCAGGTGTGTAGGTAGTAAGAGTGGTATTAGTGGGGAAGGTTCCTTTTCCTACATGTAATCCTTTAATCCTTTGT
>KZ653406.1:16284-33260 GCA_001010745.2 Gerris buenoi
ATATCTTTTTTGTAGGAAATTTCCGATGCTACAAATTTTATTTCGTATGATTTTTCTGTAAATGTGACCTTTAATGAGATATTCGCAAAAAAACCAATTTTGAGAACTCCTAAAAATTTGAAAATATTTGATTTTTTGAAAATTGTGCTCAACCATTTAAGATTAGAGACAAATGTATAAGGACAATAAAGTTTTTCCTTTAAAAGAGCTTTAACACAAAAAAAAGAAATTCGAAATCGGACCATTAGGAGATGATGTACAGAAACATTTAGTTCGTCATACGGCGGCTAATGACCGCCATCTTTAATGGCCGCCATTTTGGTGTCCTGCACGGATTTTGAAGTGGCTCCCTATCTGAAAAGTTACCTCTGGGCATCAACTATGCCCACACAAAGTGGCATATTCCAATCAAAAAGTGCAGCTTTTTTTGGTGTACCCAACGTACTATAAGGGTATCAAATGTAAAAGTTTTCTATGAAAAATAAGAATAAAAGCTTGTTTTTAAAAATTTTGCACTTTGAATAGCAGAAAAATAAAGTTTTGACATGATAAGAGAAATCATACTCCGGGGCGCAGAATTGAGAAATCATTTTATTTTATAAAAAAATTTATCACCAAAACTCTCAACAATTATGAGAATAATTATCACTCAAAAACAGTTTCATATTTATAAAAAAAATTTAAAACTTGGTCCAGTTAAAAACGAATTAATGATAGATGCAGTTTTGAATAATCTAGTTTCCTAGATGGTAAATATAAATTTATCCTGAGTGAAAATCGAAAACGAAATTTAAACAATCCAACTGCTTAACATTACCTTATTACATTAGGTATTATGAAATTCTAATTCATTATCGTTATGTACACATGAAAACTTAATNTGTGGAAAAGAAACAAATAGCCGCATTAGGTTGAAACCTGTTTGGGACCCACACAAACAATGCTTATTGGCTAATTATGACCTATCGTTTAAATTTCATTAAAATCAGACAATTCATTAAATAGTTTTTCATTTATATGTTGGTTCCCAAAAATAAAAGGCAGACAAACAAACGGAACCAAAAATGTTCCCTGATATCAAAAACGGATTTCTGTCATGGAACTTTTGAAATTGGAGATATAATGTATTTTTGGTCTTTAGAACGGTCACATAGCTTCCGGTATCTTCGGTAAGCTCGGAAGTAAAAATGAACCAAGATGAATTTACGATAAAGGTTTCTGAGAGTTCCTTGTTCGATTTTTAAAAATAATATTGACCCAATTAAGAGGTCTGCAATAGTACATTAAGCGTCTAGTGCGAAAAGTATCATTTTGCGAGTGTGGAGTTTGCACCCGAGCGACAGCGAGAGTAGTAAAACCACTCGAGCAAAGCAAAATGCAGATTTCACACGAGTTGCGTACTTTATCTACGATTTTTGGATTTTAATAATTAATAAAGAATAAAATATTTATTATACTACTATATTTATTATACTCTTTTGATAGAGAAGAAATTAAATCATTGTTGTGTTTTGTGCCGAATTAATTATTTCGGGAGGCATATTACTCTCCTCACTTTCGCCGTAATGACAGAAATCAGTAATTATATTTTACTAAAAACTCATTATAAACAGTTAGTTTAATTTTAAACAGACATCAAATTAGCTTTGTTAAATGTAACAACATTTAACATTAACATTAGATGTTAAATCGTGCGTTAAGGTGAATAATTCTTCTTTTTATCCGCACTAGCTCAGAAAAAAATCTGAATTATGAAACGCGCATGCGTAATGAATACAAATTTGATAATAATCACTTTCTATGCATCTAAACAGAGCAGTAATGCTAATATTTCGTATCAATCGTATGTAAACACTATTGGTTTATTATAAAATACCCTCATTTTGTAGACTCTTACTGGAATACACCTGTTTACAAGTTGATTCTAATCATAGAGCTACACAAGCTTTACATCACATCGATATTAATTACAGGAATTATCATATGCAAATAATAATTGAGTGCTAAATGGACAACCAACAGTGCATAAAAAGGTGTTTACATAATATTACATGTATGACAAATAATCATAGCTTATCAAGCAATAAAGAGTACTTAAATAACCTAAAATAATTTCTCTATTTCTTCTGTGCAGACACGTAAATCCTACATTTCTGGGCCCATTCGATGATTTTTACAAGCTTTTATTTAAGTTGATATGGTTGTTTGTATGTTCGGGTCAAATCTTGCAACTGATTTTTAGAGCAGTTATCCTCAACCGATTGAATTAAAATTTTTTGCAGACACGTTTTGTTTGGGTGACAATGTATGGTTAGCTAAGTGACATCATTCTAAATCTAATATGGCGGACAGCCCAAGATGACGGATTAGTTATTTTCTAAGCACGCCCATGATAATAGTACGTTGGGTACATGGCTAAATAAGCCAAAAAGCTGCACTTTTTGATTGGAATATGCCACTTTGTGTGGGCATAGTTGATGCCCAGAGGTAACTTTTCAGATAGGGAGCCACTTCAAAATCCGTGCAGGACACCAAAATGGCGGCCATTAAAGATGGCGGTCATTAGCTGCCGTATGACGAACTAAATGTTTCTGTACATCATCTCCTAATGGTCCGATTTCGAATTTCTTTTTTTTGTGTTAAAGCTCTTTTAAAGGAAAAACTTTATTGTCCTTATACATTTGTCTCTAATCTTAAATGGTTGAGCACAATTTTCAAAAAATCAAATATTTTCAAATTTTTAGGAGTTCTCAAAATTGGTTTTTTTGCGAATATCTCATTAAAGGTCACATTTACAGAAAAATCATACGAAATAAAATTTGTAGCATCGGAAATTTCCTACAAAAAAGATATTATCACTTTTATTCATAGGAGTAACCAGTTTAGAGATATCTCGATTCAAAGAGTTTAACGAACAGTCTGCACTCCTGACACTTCTATATAAAGGGTGTGATAACAGTTCGGCAACGGCTAATTATCTCCGTTAATATTAAAGATATCAAACTGCGGTTTGTTGTAATCTTCATCATGCATCAAAAACTATTATTTTTTGTGGGTACCCATTTTCCCGCCATTTTGGTTGCCGCCATATTGGATTTAACTTTAAAATTTCAAATTGGAACCCCTATACTGTGATACATATTTGAAAAGGCCTTGAAAAAAGAAAACATTTGCCGCAAACCAGAGCTTTTTATCTTTTGCCGTTTCAAAATGGCGGCCAGTTGAAATTACAAAATTGACACTGTTAACGTTTAATTATGGCCAAAGTAAAGGTTTTAGGGGAAATGCAAGAGTAAGTTTGTCTTATTTTAGGGCAAAAAATAACATATCAACGCTATTTTTTCCAAATTTTTAATTTTATTTGGTTATAGCAACGCACCTAGTAATTTTACTTTCGCAACCTAAAATGTAATTAAACATTTTTTGAAACCAACTTTGAATTTTAGAGTTTAAATAGGAGAATTTTACTCTTTTTTTTTATACAAGCCTTATTTTAGCAGCAATCAAGAATTGAAAATTTCAATTTTGGCCCATGTTGAAACGGCAAAAAATAAATAGCTCTTGGTTGCGTCAAATGTTTTCTTTTTTAAGGCCTTTCCAAATATGTATCACGTATCACAGTATAGGGGTTTCAATTTGAAATTTTATAGTTGAATCCAAAATGGTGGGAAAATACTACCCACAAAAAATAATAGTTTTTATGATGATTGCAACAATCCGCAGTTTGATATCTCAAATATTAACCGAGATAATTAGCCGTTGCCCAATTGTAGCCACTCCCTGTACAATTTTAACACCTCTACATACTTCTCTTAATATTATGGTACCACATAGTATTACTTATAAGAGATATGAACTTTTTTCTTTATACATTTATCTCTACACCTTAATAATGTAATACAGAATCGGATTAAGTGTTTTGGCTTTTCTCGAAAAAGGTTTTCTCCCCAACAATTTTTGACTTAAGAAGTGATGTTGATCTTTTCTCTAGGGCTTTCGTTGTAAGTCAAACTGAAACTTAGATTTGAACTTTTTTCATTTGAAGTTTTGAAATGCGAAAATGCCAGTGCACCTCCTTCGCAATGGTGTTCTTCGATCATGTCAAAAATCTCAGCTTCTTGAAATCCTAGAAGAAGCCGTTATTCCACCACAATCCGAAGGATTCTGTGATACAATCATTTACGATGGTGTAGCACTAGCATAGTGTATGTAGCTCTTGTGGCTTGTGGTGCAGCTCTTCCACCCAAAACATCACGAACATTTAGAGAATACTGCATAGTTAATTAAAAAAACTGACTTTTGAATGATCCTGAGAGGTTTCATGCAAACACAAACAGAATACACATGTCTTGGGATACTTATTAAAAAACGTGTCTGAAGAAACGTGTGAGAGATAAAAAGAGGTGTTGGTCTTCGTCGCCAAAAATAGCACAAGGAATTGTGCTACCAAAAAATTGGAATGACTTCCTCTGCTGCGATTAGAATAAGACAGAATTCTTTAAGTTACTTGGAGGACATGCGTTTTTGGAGTTGGGTTGGGCACTCGACATATGTACTGAGATTGATGACATCATTCGTTCATCTCTGCCGGATGAAACTTAGCAGACGGCAGGATTTTTCTCGAACCTAAAGACAGTGTTGAGCAAGGAGCAAAACAATTATTATTTTAATGCAAGATACGGGTGTAGTTGTTTTGACAATCTCTTTCTTTCAAATTCTAAAAACAGCGGGACTTCAGGAGTTGGGGATTCTCTTAATTGCTGGGAAGGGACAGAGATACATGAACATTAATGCTATGTTTGATTGTATGGGTGAGCATAAAGCTGTTACACTGAGAGGATTCCATCCATTCACTGGGTCAGATGTGACATCATCATTTGCAATGAAAGGGAAACAGACTGCCTGGAAAGTGAGGAAATCATTTCCCGAAGCCTTCTAAGCTATCTCTCTACCTCAACAGTCTATTTCTGACGAGACTTTTCAAATTTTCTGCTTCACTTCAAAGACGCAGAAGACATCTTAGTCAATCGTATTCGAAAGCTTCTCTTCACTTCTAAAAGTCGCAGTCTGCAAAGTCGTAGATGCTCATTGATGGAAATATTGGAGGGGGACCATGGTAGCGGACCATGGGGAGTGGACCACCGGTGTTTCTACTCTTTCTATTATGACTGCATGTAAGGATTTAGTAAAGTGTAGTTGCTCCGGATGCTATACACGATGCTCCTGTTCAAAGGCCAAGGTTCAACAATGTCAACAATGTTCGTAGACTTACGCGGTTATAATTGTAATGAAGTTCTGGGTCTTTCGGCGGTGACCGTGTCTCAAAGGGTTTACGTCCCAACGTTTCGCTCCTACTGCTAGAACCATCTTCGGGGGTGTTCATTGTGTCCTGAGTTTTAAGACAGGTGTGAACTATGATGTCAACAATGTCAATTTTGTAATTTCAACTGGCCGCCATTTTGAAACGGCAAAAGATAAAAAGCTCTGGTTTGCGGCAAATGTTTTCTTTTTTCAAGGCCTTTTCAAATATGTATCACAGTATAGGGGTTCCAATTTGAAATTTTAAAGTTAAATCCAATATGGCGGCAACCAAAATGGCGGGAAAATGGGTACCCACAAAAAATAATAGTTTTTGATGCATGATGAAGATTACAACAAACCGCAGTTTGATATCTTTAATATTAACGGAGATAATTAGCCGTTGCCGAACTGTTACCACACCCTTTATATAGAAGTGTCAGGAGTGCAGACTGTTCGTTAAACTCTTTGAATCGAGATATCTCTAAACTGGTTACTCCTATGAATAAAAGTGATAATATCTTTTTTGTAGGAAATTTCCGATGCTACAAATTTTATTTCGTATGATTTTTCTGTAAATGTGACCTTTAATGAGATATTCGCAAAAAACCAATTTTGAGAACTCCTAAAAATTTGAAAATATTTGATTTTTTGAAAATTGTGCTCAACCTTTTAAGATTAGAGATAAATGTATAAGGACAATAAAGTTTCTCCTTTAAAAGAGCTTTAAAACAAAAAAAAGAAATTCGAAATCGGACCATTAGGAGATGAGGTACAGAAACATTTAGTTCGTCATACGGCGGCTAATGACCGCCATCTTTAATGGCCGCCATTTTGGTGTCCTGCACGGATTTTGAAGTGGCTCCCTATCTGAAAAGTTACCTCTGGGCATCAACTATGCCCACACAAAGTGGCATATTCCAATCAAAAAGTGCAGCTTTTTTTGGTGTACCCAACGTACTATAAGGGTATCAAATGTAAAAGTTTTCTATGAAAAATAAGAATAAAAGCTTGTTTTTAAAAATTTTGCACTTTGAATAGCAGAAAAATAAAGTTTTGACATGATAAGAGAAATCATACTCCGGGGCGCAGAATTGAGAAATCATTTTATTTTATAAAAAAATTTATCACCAAAACTCTCAACAATTATGAGAATAATTATCACTCAAAAACAGTTTCATATTTATAAAAAAAATTTAAAACTTGGTCCAGTTAAAAACGAATTAATGATAGATGCAGTTTTGAATAATCTAGTTTCCTAGATGGTAAATATAAATTTATCCTGAGTGAAAATCGAAAACGAAATTTAAACAATCCAACTGCTTAACATTACCTTATTACATTAGGTATTATGAAATTCCAATTCATTATCGTTATGTACACATGAAAACTTAATAATGACAAAAATTAATAATGTTCTAGTTACTAGGAGCTTTTCTATAAAGTTTTTTTGTTTTGTTAAACTAATTTTAAGTTTAATTTAAGGAGCTTTTCTGTGAAATGGATTAATTTTTAAGGATAAATAGCGCATGGATACAGTTAATACAGTCAACAATGACGGACTTATTTAAAGAAAGTACATAATAACTCTCGTATCATTTCGTAAGGAGTATATGAACTAAAATATGAACGAAACTTTTGATGGCTATATAATTATCTTTATGGCACTTCTTTAAAATGTTACTCCCCATGTAAAAAAACAAAAGAGTAGCAATCTAAAAAAAATACCTTATTTATGATATTTAAATAAAAAAATCGAATAAAAAATATCACATCCTGTTTCGTATCTAAATGATTTTATGTTTTTACAACCTGTCATTGCCAAATGTATTCATTTTTTCACAGTTTTATAAATACTTCAAAAAGTTTTCGTTTTTAACATTAAAATGTAAATTTAGCAAAATTTAAAGAGTTCAGACAGTTAAAATTAATCAGGTGCTGGCTATCTGCGGTTAATTTTTGACAAACAATGTGAATTACAAGGAGTACTTTTGAAGTTTAGATGTAAATAATAAATGAATATTTGTGCCCATGTAACTAAGAAAAAAATGCCTAATTATTACCTATTATCCAAATTTCATTAAAATTGAACTAGCAGTTTTTAAGGAATTCTTCGCAAAAATTAAGCGAAAAATAAGACGGAAACAAAACCAAAAATGTTCCATGACGTCCGAAAGGGATTTCTGTCTTGAAAGTTTTGAAGTTGGAGACATAAAAATATTTCGTTTTTCAAATCAATTACATAGCTTCCGTTACCTCCGGTTTGCTTGGAAGCAGAAGTCTAAAAAACACCTTTAATAACACGAGCAAATTAATGAATCGTCATTAAAATAATATTACAGAACTTTATAAAGTTTTAAATGAAGAAATTATGGTTTTATATATAATACATCTTCAAATAAGAACAGTTTTATACGAAGTACAAGTATACGTGAATAGATAGTAAAAGTGTATAAATATTACATTACTATACGAATCTTATACAAGACTTGTATAAGATTAGTAAAATATACCAGAGTGAAACGTTTAATAAAAATTTACACATATATTTGAAATAAGACTGTAGATATAGTGTGTATTTTTTAAACAAGTTCTCCCTTTGTTTGAGTTTTCGTTACTCAAGACAAAAGACCTTTAGAAATTATGAAATATGAGTAAAATTCTTTTGTTTTAAAAACAACTTGAGCTATCTTAGTGGATATTGTTGGAACTTTTTAGTTAAAATATTCATATAAATAATACATATTTTAATTAAGTTATATGTTACGAAGGAGAGAAGAACTGAGTATATAAACTAACGGGGAAAATCTACTTTCTTAGTTTTTTAATAAAAAGAAATATGACCCTGAAACAGGTAAAAAATATAATCAGGTTCATATTAACAATAACTTATCAATTCCCAGATAATTCACAATTTTTTACTAGAACAATGACAACAGAGAAAAATGCACTCCACTGCCGAGAGAGTATTTTTTCTGTTATATCTCCCTTTTTAAATAAAAATATAGACTGGCAATTGGTGTGGCACATAGCTTCCTCGCATTATCACATACCTCAATGATATTAAGTTTTTACAAGCTATTATTGTCTAATTTGTTAAATTGTTTCCCCCGCTTCTTAAATCAGTCAAAATTATTTTGATTTATTACAAGAAATTAAGTAAAACTTAGCAAAATGATATTAAATTAATCTGGGGCTATATCTAGGGACTAGGGATGGGAAAAACCGTTCCATGAGTGGAACGAGTTTCGTCGTTTCGTTCCAAACCTATAACTAGTTCCAGGAACTAGTTATTTTTGGAACGTTTTAGTTGTCGTTCCAAAGAAACAGTTTCCTTTTATACTTCACGTGTTTCAAAGTCTAGTGCAGGTTCGTTCCACAAAAGACCAGTTTCTTTATTATATAGTTCGACTCTTCACTGAAGATGAAAAGTAGAAATAAAATACAAACATTTATAATAATAATAATATTAAGATATTTTTATTTACGAAACGAGTGGCGAAGGCGACAAGTTGAAGTTGATTAGGGAACTGAAAGAAAAAAATCTGTCCGAGACAACTCAGACAAACTTTTCATATATTATGTACATTTAATTACTATTAGAAATTTCATCAAAATGATCATAATAATAACTTCTCCCGGGCGGGGAATCGAACCCGGGAAAGTAAAAAGGGCAAAGAGGCATCTGTCTCTTTCACGCTCCCTCTAAGAAGTGTGAAAGAGAATGNAAAAAAATAAATAAAAAATAAAAATGATAAAAAAATACAAAGACATTATGTACTATGTACTCTTTATTGGTTAACTCTTAAGAACCAGCAAGAATTATTTCTTTTTACTAATTTATTTGAATTAAAATCCTTCTTAATAATTCTTTGTAAAACAGAAAGGAAGTAAAGTGGGTTTTATTTATATTGCAACAACTAGAATGTGAGTTCTAAGAAATTAAATTAAAAACCAAATGTTTTGAAATTATTGTAGGAATTCTCATTATAATATTATTTCATTATTATTTATTTATTTTTTTTTTTCAATCTTTTTTACTTTGGTCACTAAGCGAAATAAATTTCCTTCAAGGGACCAGAATAAGGTCACTGGTCAAAATAAGCAGGTCACATTAAGAGAAGAAAATGTCACATTACCAGAAAAACATGTACAGAGAGTATTGAATTTCTGAAGGGACCATGAAAAAGTGGTCCCATTGATCAGGTGGTCAATATACAAGGATAATCACTTTAGAAGAGGAAAAATAAGCGCAGAAGGTTAAAACTTATATAGGACCTACAATGAGCTAATTATGACCTACCATACAAAATTCATTAAAATCAAACATGTAGTTTTTAAGATATGCTGGTTTGCCAAAATTGAGCGACCAACAGACAGGCAGATACAGAATGAAATATAGTAAAATATTTTCGTCCTTAAGAACGATCATATAGCTTCCCTTACCTTCTGTAAGCTCGGAAGCAATTGTTCCCAAATTATTCTAAATTCTCTATTTATAGGATATTTATGTGAAATTGTTAAAAATCTATATAATAAATTTGGTATTTTAAGATTTAAATTCTTTTTTGACTTTGGGAAAACGTTTAGTCCCATTTTGTCCAACTTTTGTTTTTCTTTAGAATTAATTTATAAGATAACATTTCCCCATAATGATAATTAGCTCTGTTTCCTTGAGCTGCTGAATAGTAAGTGCAGTAAACTATGTGAAGGAGAAGCCGTAAATACAAAAGGAGTTAGCTAAAACAATTATGGAGATGTGAAACAATATTGTGGCATATAATCTCAACATCGGTTTCTGTTGTAACAATGCGTAAGCAACGCAAGAATTGACAGAGAACTTGAATCTCTTCGCAAACTTCATTTAATGGAATGTGTAAGGCTCTGTTTAAAGACAATAATATAGCCAAAAGGCAATAGAATAACAATTACAACAACCCAAAGGACAAACTCGGTCATTGTTTTAAATGCTTCAGTCACACTTAGAGAGTTAACTTATTTTCTCCATTTTATGAGTAAATATGTAATCATGGATAAGATTTTGGGTATTGAGCCATATTTTAATGTTTTTCCATGAAATGGAGAAAACCACTTTACGTTTGTCTTATTGTTAGATATTTATAGGGACAAAAATTTACTTCATTCTGACATTCTGATGGATTGTTTTTAAAGTTATCATAAATCAAAACACATTTTCCTTTAACATTTATTTATGTTCATTTATCTAGCATAAGAAGTAACGAAATAAGATTAATTTACTTTCAGTTATATTGTCGAAAATAATTTAATTTATGTGTTTTTTAATACACAATGGTGTTCTAAAAGAAGTTTTAGGTTAAGAAACAGAATAGGGAGCATACTATATATGTATGAATATATATATAATATATATATATATTATATATTTTAAAGTTTAGTTTAAGAGCTCTCTCCTAGGAGCGCTGTTGTTCATTTTCCATTTTCAAATTAAATACTTACCGTATAAAATAATAAAAATAAGTTTATATTACCTTCATAATTGGTTATTATGCATAAAAATTTAAGAAATTATCTAAAATAATGACNAATTTTCAATTGTATTCTAAAAAAAAGATGTAATTAACGAAATAGGAGTGGAAGAGGACTAAAAAAATGTAAAAATAAGTAAATATATAGATACTTGAACGCAAAATTGATTTAACTTTATTTATTATAAAAGGGGAAAAAAGAAATATTTTATTATTGTGGTTATTAAAATAAAACAGTGATCAAAAAATAAGATGCAATTAACAAAATACAAAGGAACTAGTATATTGAGTAAAAACATGCTATAACCTTGAAGGCAAAATTCTACATTTGTATACGACTGCATTTTTCTTATTTATTACGATTTTTTTTTTTTTTAATCTTACCTACTCTTAAGAATGTTTTGTTTGTTATGCATAGTTGCATTTTTTGTTGTAGTAAATTATAGAGTAATGAAGAGTGGACTGTATTTTTATTTGAACTTCAGCAAATTCCATTTCTTTTTCATACTTAATTGAACTGGAAATATGATTTTAATATTTATCCTAACAATAATGTAAATTAAATGTTTTGACCTACATAAAATATTAGTATGCTTTAAAACAAACATATGCCCTCTATAATTGTCAGACAGTACATCTCTAATTTAAGTGCCCAATTCCTGATTGACTTACTGGCATAGAATCAACTTACACCAAAATCTGCTAAAGCAAGAGACTTGAAATTTGAAGAATATATTCCGTTCATATCAAAGACACCCACTAAGAAAGGATTTTGAGAAATTATGATTTTAAGAGGTAAAAAAGGGCGAAAAACGGTGGTTCATACAGAATATGTGTATCATATTCTATATTATATTATATATTCACGGCAGTATATTGGTATAGAGACTGTTATATACATATAAAGTGGCTTAAACTGAAGCAAAAATCAATAGTTCTGCAATCCTAATTAAGTGAAGACAAATTAAAATAAGAGTAAAAATAATAAGAAGAATCTTGTTAAGAAAATTAATTAATTAAGGTAAGGGCGTTTATAAATAAACATAATTTATAAAATTTTTATTTATATACCTACATTTATAGCATAATTTGAGTACACATTTGTTTTATTATTTTTTAAACACCTTACACTTTAAACGAAATGATTCTTTGAACGAAGTTCTTGATTTAAACAACATTATGATTCTATGTAACAGCTCAGTGAATTGAAAGCTAGCTAAGCCAGAGGATTTTTACAGCAGAATGATTCCTCCGTAACAGCCCAAAGAATTGAAAGCTAGCTATGCCAGAGGATTTTCACAGCAGAATGATTCCTCCGTAACAGCCCAAAGAATTGAAAGCTAGCTAATCCAGAGGATTTTTACAGCAGAATGATTCCTCCGTAACAGCTCAGTGAATTAAATCTAGCTAAGACAGAGGAATTTCCACAGCAGATTGATTCATCTGTCGTAGCTTTTGTAATATGTAATACTAATGATTTAAAGGTTTAGTGCTATTTCTTTTAAACTATTTAAAATAAATTCTTCAATTTAAATTATATAATTTTTGCTTCCGAGCATAAGATGATAACGGAAGCAATGATTACTCTGAAGAACGAAATTTTATAAGTCTTCAATTCCCGGACTGAAATCTGTTTCAGTCCATCAGAGATATTGTTGATCTCACTTCTGTCAGTCGTTCAATATTTTTTGAAGATAAGCTATGTGCCCAATCAATTGGCAGATTTATTTATTGTAATTATTATTTAATTAAATATTAATATTGCCAGTGAATCGTCCAAAACTTTTAAGTGGAATATTGGATTGTAGTTTAGAAATAAACTTATCATCTCTAATCTTTCCTTTTATTTACTATTTGTTCATATAAAAAAAATAATGGGAATTAAATTTTAATCTTGTAATCAATTATTTTTCAATAATTGTCAAATGAAAGGAGCAGGAAAAAAATCAGATGATCAAAAGCAGTAAAAAACTAATATACGGACAGCAAAGAAAAAAACAATTATTTTTTTATTCTTTCTCAACATGTAAAACGAATAATCATGTTTACTGAACGCTGGTTTATTGAAGTCAAAGAATATTAAATCCAGCTTTGTTTAGTAAAGGAATGATAATTAAGTTTAAAACTTCTGTACTCGGTAAAAAATAAAAACAATATCTGTAATTTATTGATTTGTACGTTTCTTTTCCTTCTATTATCTCTTACTCTTATTGGTTATTTGTTTATGTTTGATGTATAAAAACATAAAACGTAGTACTTAATGTCTTATTCTGAAACAATATACAAAACTTGTGAATTCTGACATTATAATTTTTATTTTAATCTTTCATGGATTTCGATTAGGAAGTTGATAATTTATTAGGGAAAGGAAAGTTTAAAGTTTGGTATCAGTGTGTAAGTGTAAATGAATGCGTCTTAATCAAAATTCTTAACAACAATATTATTGGTGAGTTCAAATCTTGGATATAAGGGACATGTTTTATATTGATTATCAAATTATCTCACACATGAGTTGAGGTTTAAGGCTAAATGTACATAGAAGTGTAGGTGGAGGCAAAGGCAAAACAAGGTATACACGAGTGTGAACTCAACAGAAAAGGCACTTGAATGATTCAGGTCCTGTGGAGAAACACATTATACTCATGCCACAATACTATGTTATTCTGACAACGCGGGAAAATCGTAAAAAGAGAGGGGAGCCAAATTGGCGGGTAGTAGGAAAGTTTGGAATTTAAAATGGAATTATAATCACTAATACGTACAAGAAAACGCTTAATGTGCTTCCGGGATTATTTCATAAATAGAAAATTGTTTTCAAAGGCAAGCGTATCAGTTGCAAAGTAATTTCTTTCCATAAATAATAATACATATAATATACGTAGGGGTTTAGCCGCTCAGGCATTATCAGTGCTCAAGAAAGAAAATGCTTCGAAGAAGAAATTGCCTGACTTGCAAGTCACAGAATGATCCTAAAGTGTTTTGCCAGCTTTACTAATAATATGGCCTAAAATGTAACCCTTATTTTAAAAACATTATCAAAATGCTTTTCACTGTTCATTTATCTGATTTTTCAACAAATTAAAAGAAAAAAAAACATTATATAGCGTAAATATAGAAAAAACAATAAAATAAAATAAATCCGGGAGAACAAACAATAAACATTGTTGCCACATTAGTAAATAATGGCGTTTTCTCCGAATTCTATTTATATTGCATGCAATGTTTCACACATATAAAAGAAATTATAATAAAAAGTTACTTTTCTCTCTTTAAAATACGAGACAGCTGGCAGTGTTCATTTCAACATTTCCTCATCCATCTGTCTTTATTATTTTGTTGTTTATAAGAGACTGTTTATATATAAATAAAACCAATTTATGGATCATCAAATATTTACGAGTATATGTTGGAAAGAATTATAGTTGATATATAAATAATTTGAAAAATTGGTAATAAATATTTACTGTCCTGTCACTGTCTTAGACGCTAGACATCACATGTTAAATATGGTCAGTGTTTAGACTCCAGATATTGGGGTATTCTTAAACCTCTGTTCGGTGGAACATGATTTGCACTCCCAAGTTTCGGAGCATTAGTATTTTTTACCGACACCATATTTCTTATACATTTATAAGCAATTATTTCATTATAGAAAACATTATTAAAAACCTTTATAATTATCAATTTATAAAAATAATTTAAAAGGCGGTAAAAATTATCATTTGTGTGCTGGAACAACAGTAAAAATTACGGGTTTTGTGATAGAACATCAGTAAAAAATCTAACAAATGTAGATTACTGGTAAATTTTACCAACCTAAGATAAGATAAGATTTTATTGTTTAAAGAAATTTGGACATTTCTATACAATGGAGCTCGCAAAACAGCCATAAAAAGATACATATGAACTGGGTGTATATGAGCATAACTATATAGACACTCCAAAAAACAATCGATTAATTGATTACATAGTTAATAAATTTATTTAATTTTCAAAAAATAAGTAACGATACTGTAGCTTAATTAATAGCTAGATTTTACCGACCTCAACGATAACGATGATTATGTCTAGAAAAAAACTACGTAGCAAAGAGGCAACCGTCTCTTCTATTATACATGAAATCAGTCTCTCATACAGTGGACATCTTGGTAAGTGTCTGTGGGCCACAATCATGTACGTTCATTTCGGCAAATATTTAATAAACTATATACTAATCATAGAAATATATAATTTATAAGAAAGAAATAGATACTAAGATATGCTTCGGTGATGAGGAATGACAAACAGTATGATAACAATATTATAATTAATTTTATAACACTTGTTTATATTTTATGAAATATTTATAATAAAGAATAGAAAAAGACAGGGGGTTGTCTTAATTGTTTCTATTGCATCCTTTATATTATGAGACTGTTTATATTTTATAGCGTTAATTATCTTCATCGAGAAACATAAATAGCAGTAATTTAAAAATTTGATTATTGACGAAATTTATACCTTTAAACAGATTAAAATTATTTATAGAATATCTTGGAAAATAAATTTTACAATAAATTAATTAATTTTAAATAAAATAATTTGTTTGTTCCCTAAGTTTGATCATTAAGAGTAAATAAAATTAAATTTGTTAATAATATTAAATATTGTTCGATATATATCTTTGAGTACCCTTATGTAATTACATATATTTGTAGGTGGGTCCCTAATTTACCATTTCTGAGAGCACCTTCCATTTTTCTACACCCTTTCTATGTTTTATCATTTGTCTACTTATCGTCAAATTTCACAAATTCATTATGCGTCGCCATAACCATATTTTCTCGATGATTTCAAAATAACTATTGAAAAACATCTATTTATGAAGAGTTGCTATCAAATATTAGAGTAAAACGCAGTCATTGAATAATAAAAGAATTAGCTTTTTCTGTTCATATTTGTAACATACCCTGCTGCCAGCTATTCATTACCATTATAAATATATTGCTGGAAACAACCTGCGAAGTTGAAACGTGGCCTACTACACCTAATATTAAGAGAGATATTACCCACCCACTAGGATCCACCAACAAATATTTACATATTATATAGTAAGATAAGTTATATAGAATACAGATATTAGTTTTACTTGATGGTTCTTTACTAATGTAATTATTATTTTTTGTTACACCCATAACTACAGCGGGGTGACGGGATCAGTGGTTATAATACCTACTGATGAGAGAATAATACGGCCCCAATGTTACAGAACAGGTTCCAAAAACCCCAAGTTTAAAACGTAAAGAGTTAATAATTTTTTTTTATTGTATAAATTCTTACTTTTGTACTGATAAAAAAATCAAAGATATCGTAAGTAAATTCCATTTATTTATTTATTGTTTGACACCCCTGCAGTCAGACAACTATATCATATGAATATAGCTGGTGTTATTGATGTAATATCACCAAGCTTATGTTTATTACATATACGAGCACAGGTAAATTTCAATTAATTAGCCGATTTTTAGTTATATTGATCAATACCAATAAAAAAATCGAAATACACTCTGCTGTGAGCGGTTTGCAATAGAGTATAACTAAAAATAATAAAATTTAATTAAATAAATCCTTTTTATTAAATTAATTTAATATTTGTGCAAAATAGCTATATTGTTTATTTATTATTATTTTAATAATAATTAATGATAATGATAATTAATTTATCACTACATCCAAACTTAACCAACAGTTAAGATACTTTAATAACAAAATCCTCACTGGTGATCACATCATATCGAGTATATGAGTGTTAGTGTGTGGACCTCACATCCAGTAATAACCTAATAATATGTTGATCAAGTCGTAAAAGAAATACCAAACAAAAAATAATAATAACAATAATAAATAAATACACCTCCAAATTTTTATTAATTGGCTATTTGTTTAAAAAAAAAAAATAAATAATAATAATAAAAGCAATGTCTACATAAATTATTTATTTATTCCTCATTGTTAACATATCCCTAAAATTTATTTAGTTAGTGAGGGTATTTATTTAATTATTTTTTTACCTGTACAAGAGCATAATTTGTTAGAAGACTTCTTATATTAAACAAATCAAATAATTTAACTTTAACTTGTGAAATAGATAAGTAATAATAAATGCTTTTCAAAATTTCATTAAAATATTTG
>KZ653406.1:51456-62335 GCA_001010745.2 Gerris buenoi
AAATACGAAAAAAAAAGAAAAAAGTATATATGTCAATCATTAAATTCCGAACCAAGCCAATAATTGGTTTGTTCTAGATCAGGATAATAATTTAAATATGTCTAGTTTACAAAAAATGTATGTATTTACCTATATATGTTATTTTCCCACAGCCTAATGTTAAAAAAGTATAGTGGTGTAACCAAAATTGGCAATTTTGACCATTATAAAACTTTAAAGGCCCGGCGGCACGGGTTAATCGCCTCCGATCGGTCTAAAATTTTGATGGAATATGTTTTTCATGTATTCGAACAAAATTAGGGGTTGGGAGCTCAAAATTTTTGACATTTTTTTTTTCACCCCTATAGCTAAGGGCCACCCTAATATATATATATATCAGTGGAGTAAAATTTTAAAAATAAATTAGGCTCAAACTTACCCCTTAAGAAGTCCGGCTGTTTTTTAATTTCCTGAAACAAATAAATAAATCGAATGCATTTTAATAACAATATAACGTTTGCTGCTTAAAAATGGGAAATAAAAGAGCAGGTTTAAAAAAGTAAGAGAGTGTCTAGTGTCTAGATACTGTGGAGAGTAGAAAGACTTAGTGAATAATTGAGTTAGCCTGGAAGTTAAACGAAGAGCTAGGATGCTCAAGAGGATGTAAGCTTGAACAATCTTTCTTTGAAACCTTCCCAAGGGCAGGCTCACCACTTCTAAACCACACAAACCCAACATAACATACCACTTAATACATAATTTATTTGAATTCTAAACTAGGTATTCTTTTTCTTTAGTTTAAAAAAATAAACTTTTCTATCGTTCACTGCAAACCTTCATTAAGAAATGTCTTTCTAAAGTTCAATTTTCAATAATATTTATTTAAAGTCACTCACATGATTACTGAATAAAAATGTGTCATACAAGCAAGAGACTTTATTCAAATTATCTCTGGAGCATCCTGATTGAAATCAAATAAAGTCCCCGAAAAAAAAAAAAAATTGTGCTCAAGCCGCCATCTTGGAAAATAGCGGCCAAAATACGATTTTTTGCTTCTACTAGCCTAACTATTAGGTTTAAGAAAAAAAAAATGTTCAAGTAAAAATTGTTTATTATGTAATTATCTATACATTTGGTCCTATTCATTATGTTGCTAGGATCAATAGGTGAAGAGATACAGTCTAATCTTCCTAATCAAAACCTAGAAGACTTTAACGATAAAGAAATATAAGGCTTGTTCCAACTAATAAACGGGCATGCGCAATGAATAAGTTAGAGATGAGGATTAAGAGAAAGAGTTAGAGAAGAGAAGTTAGAGAAGAGGAGTTAGAGATGAGGAGTTAGAGATGACGAGTTAGAGAAGAGGATTAAGAGAAGGAGATAGAGATGACGATTAAGAGATGAGGAGTTAGTAAAGAGGATAAAGGTGAGGGTGAGGAGTTACAGAAAAAGAGTCAGAGAAGAGGGGTTTGAGAAGTAAGAAGACACCTTATGGGGTGTGAAGGATATAGAAGATTGATCTTCCATTGCTAAGGAAATGGAGAAATTTAAAAAGTAGAACTTGAATAATTTAAATGAGAAGAATCCTCTCCTCTACTATCAAAACATGGAAGTTTAAAGGCGAGGCTGTGATGCTTAAATAATGGGTATGCATTTCTGGAACTGGCAAACGTGTTCTGTTTGCTAGGCCAGCCATCCCCGCTTCGAACTACCACTTTAATCGAACTTGCCAGTACTATTACACTTTGTGAAATTTTACGAAACCACGTGGAATGAACTTAAAATTATTATAATAATAGTTCAAAATAAATTATGACAGAAAAATGAGATGCTATACAAAATCTCATTACAATACATTATTAATATGTTTGATGTTAGTGTTCCAGGATTTTTAATAAGTTTAACATGTTTGATATTTATGCTTCGGGATTTAGAAAGCTGTTTCAATACAATTCATCATCAAAAAGACCATTACGATCATATTATAAGCTTGATTTCTGCAAGGTAATTGTATAAAATGGGGAAGCAAAAATCCTTTTTGTCTGTAAGTATCCAAAAAATAAAGCTTGATTTCCGTGTAATTCCAGCAAGCTAATAAAAACCCTTTTTTCGACAAGTTTCATGAATAAAACAAAAAAGGGGGAATGTGAGTGTAAGTAAATGTTGGAGAGGAATTTCATATAATTCGGACGAGAAGGGAATTGCGCTTGAACGGAATCTCACGGGAGAGGACGCTTAAAGGCGCTTTTTTTTCTGGTGAGAGAAGATTCGTTTAGTTTATTCGAGTATAAACTCACATGGGAGAAGTCAGGCCCTCGAGTGGAAAACGTTACCGCACTCAAATGGATCTCCGAAAAACTTGATAAAAACACACCTTATTCACGCTGTAAAGAGCTTAAATAACTTTTTTTATGTTTTTACTTTCTGTGCCCTCGTTCTGGTAAAAGTTCTCCGGTAGGAAACTTAAGTAAATGTTCTATACGTGGCTCTTACGTTAAAACGTATAGTCACAAAAAAAATTTGTTAAGAAATCCCCTTAAGAATGTCAATAAAAAGGTAAAGAACATTAGACTGAAGAGTGAATATGTGTCCGCCATATTAAATTATAGCCGCCATCTTGGATTTATTCATCAGTAATCTCCTACTTCCCATTGACATAGAGATCTGAAATTTGGTGCATAGATAGAGTGTACCATAAATAAAAAAGTGCGGGCGTTTTGATTTCGATATATGGCCGCTATATTGAATTACAACCGCCATCATGGATTCAATAACTCTCTATTATCTCAGCTTCCAGTGGACCTAGAGATTTGAAATTTGGTGCATAGACTTATGGTACTTTAAGAAGAAAATTAAAGATACTTTTACTTCAACATATAATAATAATAATAATTTATTTCCACCATATATAAATACGTTGTTACAAACATTTACATTTTTTTTTTTTCTTTTTTTTTACATCAAGGTTTTTTTTCTTGGTAGTACATCAAATAATAATTGGTGATTTATATGGCCACCATACTGAATTAAAACCACCATATTGGATTTAATAAAGCTCTATTATCTCAGCTCCTAGGGGACCTAGAGATCTGAAATTTGGTACATAGACTTATGGTACATAAAGAAGAAAATTAAAGACACTTTTACTTCAACATATAGCCGCCAAATTAAATTATAACCACCATCTTGGGTTTAATAATACTCCATTATCACAGCTTCCAGTGGGCCTAGAGATCTGAAATTTGGTGCATAGACTTATGGTAGCTAAAGAAGAAAATTAAAGGTACTTTCACTTCAACATATGGCCACCATATAGGATTTAATCAGATACAATTATCTTAGCTTTCAGTGGATTTAAAGATATTAAATTTGTTACATAGACTCATTGTAACTAAAATTGAAAATTGAAGGAAGTATAAAATAGAATAATTGAAAATACAAAAAAAAAAAAATAATAATATAACCTACTTTTACTTAAATACGAAATTATGTATGAAACAATAAAGATATATTAATTATATTGTTTTAATTATTATTTACACACAGCGCCAACTTCGAGACGGATAAGGTGCGCGAAGTGCACCGATCCGGCTAGTATTAACATAATTCTAAATTTGTCGATGTCGAAGTTGTCTCAGACCAAGTTTTTACCAAAAAGATTCTTCAAATTGGGGTGAGTCCTAAATTCAATGGCGTCTTTTATTCGATGTAATACGGTATATTGGTTAAGTTAGTTTATAGTAGGTATATTAAACTGTGTTAATTAATTATCCAGTATTTTTATTCTTTATTTAAAATGTTTAATTTTAACTAAGTGGTAATTTTTTATTAGTAAAGCTTATAAAATGGATAGTTCTTTAAATAATATCACTTGAGCTTGGTTTTAAGTTTTAAAAATAAAAAGAAAAAAAAAAGAATCCCGTAAATTTAGAAGGAAACCTCAGAAAAAGAGAAAAAAGCTTGAGGATATTAAACAAGAATCATAAAACTTTATTATTTAGATAAAATTCCACAGAGGCTCAGTTGGCATTTTATAACCATCCGGGTAATATTACTCAAACCAGTCTCTTATTTTCTACTAAAATTAAATTGTGTATTGGCAAAAAAAAGGGTCAGAGGAAAGGACAAAAAATTTTAAACTAAATAAGCTCCTTTATTAAAAAGAACGATATTAAAATAAAAAAATTGGCTGAATACTCTAATCTTAAAAATAAAATATGACAATATTGTATAAAAAAAATAGTGAACATACATAATTATAAAATCATATTTATTTAATATCATACACGTATTAAAATAAAGCGTAAGAAATTGTTTTCGAAGCGAACAAAATATTGTTTAATAAAAAATAATTAACTAGTTTAAAAAAAATAAATAAAATAAAATAATAAACATAGGTATAGCTAGTTTGACCATATTGATTTGTTTCTTCAAATTTGTTTATTTGTTATCCTTTGTTTATTTGTTCTTTAGCAGATAACTTCTTAATTTGGCTGTTGTGGACTCAAAATATTTTATTAAATAAATAAATAATTTGGAGAAATTTTTTTAAATAATTTTTATGCAATAACTTAGAATTTGACAGTAATGTCTGACAACGTATAAAGTAATGTCAGACCGACGTATAAAGCTTTAGTTGTAATTTCATTGAGAGGTAAGAAAGGGAGAACGCGTTAATTTGCCGATTATATTAAACATTGTAGATTATGATTTATGCAGAATGCAGGTGTTAAATAAATATTGGTAATTCAATTTTTAAGTTTTAAGTAGTATTTATACTACGAAACGTTTAAATTTTAATTTAAATCAAATTATAATTACTATAATTTGATTTAAATTAAATATTGGTTAAACAAGCATGACAGCAGGAGAACATTGTGTATATATTTTTTTTAACTCGATGACAATATTTTACGATGCAGCCTAATATTGGGGTAAATTCAGTAAATTTGTTTTAAAACCCATGTACATACAAAAATATAGGATATAACTAGCTGTAATATTAATGTGCATGTATAATTTTAAACTGTGTCCAAATAACTGCAGAGTAAAAAATAATAAGTCCTACAACTGACAGTTACGTTGAATATAGAAATTAAGACACCATTTGGTTTAACATTCTATGTTACCGGCTTTCTTATTTATTAAGTTTTGGATTTTAACACATATTAACATATTTTATTGTTTAGTCGCAACATACATAAACAAATACAGAACATGTTATTTGCTCTTTTTAACTTTTTGTTCTGTACGTTTTTTTCTGGTTTTAATTGTTATTTAAGTTTTATTGATTCTACTTGCTTGGTTCTTTCTTTCTTGTTTTCTTAATTTCTTGTTTGGTCTTTGACCCTGATGATGGCCCTTTAACAACTGAAAGCTGCTTCGATATTAGGTCATTTCAATTTATGAGAAGACTGTTAGTGCTATTTTTATACACAGACAGGTCTATCATGTACACGAGATAATAATAAGGCTTTAATGTCCTGCAGTTAAAGAAATAATAATAATAATATTTTATACACAACAATTGAATATAGTAGTAATTTATCTATTTGTAATAGTATTATGTAAATGGTTCATAAATATTTTTATCTCCAGTAGGGTAAAAAAGTTATGATTTTGAATTAGTTTAGAGGGACTAAAGCAGGTCTTTTCTTCCCTGAATCAAAAAGTAGGGAGAAAAAGTAAAAAGTAGGGCGAGAAAGTAAAGTAGGGCGAAAAAGTAAAGATTGCAACTTAATTATTTTATAAATAGTAGAAAATGAATGGTTGATGTAATGAAGATGTTGAAATCAGGTTGGCGTCACTGCTTTTACGACCATGTTTATCTATGTTTATAACCTGCATTTAAGTAACCTTCTATTTGAGTTTAATTCCAATTCTTATTTGTTTTTAATACTGAATCTCTTATATCTGCTATTAAAAGTGCTAATAATTATTGTTATTTATTAAAATAATAAATAAAAACTGTGCAATGAACGAAAATATGTATTTACTTCCTACAGGAGATAAAATATTGTATGTACCTCGTGAGTAAAGTGCCATTATTCCCTTCGCGATAATTATCTCCCTTGGCTTCGCCTCGGGAGCTAATTAGCGTTATTCCCTTGGCTACGCCTCGGGAATTAAAAAGTCTAATTCCCTCGGCTTCGCCTCGGGATTTAGGGACATGATTCCTTCGGCTTCGCCTCAAGAATCAACTTTTTCGCTCAGGGAATAATGGCTTACTTTACTCCCTAGGTGCATAAATAACTATTAAATGTGAAGATATGTTATAAAGAAAGTTGGAAATTGGTCTAATGAATCGTTCTTATTATTAAATTAAAATTTCTTATATAGTTATTGATACTGTATTTCTACCCCATCATATCTAGTTTAATGGTTTATTTTAAAAATATTTAAAAAGCTTTCAACAGGTGGTTGCTTTTTTATTTTCAATAATATCAGATTTATTTCATCAATATCTCAAAAAATAGATTTTATCGGGGAAAAATGTAAATGGTTATATTCATATTTAAATGGACAAAGACGATATAAATCGAAATATTCAGAAACGTATCTTTTTTTTTTTGGCGGTAGGTACCACCAAATTTGGAGCTAAAATTAATTTCCCAATTTCGCAATGGTATATTTTTTTAGTACATTTATGCCAAATTTCATCGAACTTGACTCATTGGACTTAGCCAAGTAGCCAGGCTCAACGCGTCTTCACTGATGAGAGATGAGAATTGCCATTCAAATCTAAAAATAAATTTTTCGTACAATCACAATACTTTTTATAAATTGTATAAAACAAATATGAGAAATTAAAATGTATTACAATACAAAACAGAATATAGAGACAAAATTAAGACGAGCAAATATTTTTGATGAGTAAATAATTGGAAATAATGAAGCCAATTATGCTTTATTGATTGTAGCTTTTTTTATTTTCATATTTTAAAATTATTTTAACCAGAGGGGTATTACACAAAAAGAGGCAGAACTAAAGTGAGGCAATAAGGGGCAAATCCAGGAGTCTTCTTTGGATTCTTTGGTAATTCGAGTGGAACGAAGGAAAGAATAGATAAAAGGGTAGAACTGGCAAGAAGGGACAAAGTGAAGACCCTTAAGAGTTGAAGAAGGGTTTAGAAGTCTTGCATACCCCCTGTCCACCATTGTCTCATCTGTCTGTGTCTGAATCCTTCGCTGAATTTCTTTTTTTTTACCCTCCTCATGATCAAAAGATTTCCTCCTAAATTGAAAATTTACATTTCAAATTCTTGAAATAAATTTTTAGTTTTAAATATGTAATAAAAAAAGTACTCAAGTATCAAGTGATTTTAAAAAGACTGGACAAACCAGTAAAGAAAGATTTTTATTTTTAAAAAGAAAATACAACACTTGATATATAAATACAACACATGATATATGTTTTGTAGTCAAATAAAAAGAATAATCTATCTATATTATTAAAAAATAATTAATAATTCATTTTTACGATTTTGGTAGTATTCAAACTACAGAGCTTGTTTTTCTCTGACTGTTTCCCGTAGTTAATAATAATTATAATTTGATTTAAATTAAAAAATAATTAATATAAAAATTCAATTTTTGAAAACTGGGTTTTTTTTCTGTATTCTTCACCTTAGTTGTTTCTATGTGCAAAATTTGGGGAAGATTGAATGACGGTAAGTGGTTCAAAATTGGGGTAATAGGTGTGCGATGAAACTTANCCTAACATCTAAAAACATAAAATTAACCTATGCAGCTGAAACCTAACATCTAAAAACATAAAATTAACCTATGCAGCTGAAACCTAACATCTAAAAACATAAAATTAACCTATGCAGCTGAAACCTAACATCTAAAAACATAAAATTAACCTATGCAGCTGAAACCTAACATCTAAAAACATAAAATTAACCTATGCAGCTGAAACCTAACATCTAAAAACATAAAATTAACCTATGCAGCTGAAACCTAACATCTAAAAACATAAAATTAACCTATGCAGCTGAAACCTAACATCTAAAAACATAAAATTAACCTATGCAGCTGAAACCTAACATCTAAAAACATAAAATTAACCTATGCAGCTGAAACCTAACATCTAAAAACATAAAATTAACCTATGCAGCTGAAACCTAACATCTAAAAACATAAAATTAACCTATGCAGCTGAAACCTAACATCTAAAAACATAAAATTAACCTATGCAGCTGAAACCTAACATCTAAAAACATAAAATTAACCTATGCAGCTGAAACCTAACATCTAAAAACATAAAATTAACCTATGCAGCTGAAACCTAACATCTAAAAACATAAAATTAACCTATGCAGCTGAAACCTAACATCTAAAAACATAAAATTAACCTATGCAGCTGAAACCTAACATCTAAAAACATAAAATTAACCTATGCAGCTGAAACCTAACATCTAAAAACATAAAATTAACCTATGCAGCTGAAACCTAACATCTAAAAACATAAAATTAACCTATGCAGCTGAAACCTAACATCTAAAAACATAAAATTAACCTATGCAGCTGAAACCTAACATCTAAAAACATAAAATTAACCTATGCAGCTGAAACCTAACATCTAAAAACATAAAATTAACCTATGCAGCTGAAACCTAACATCTAAAAACATAAAATTAACCTATGCAGCTGAAACCTAACATCTAAAAACATAAAATTAACCTATGCAGCTGAAACCTAACATCTAAAAACATAAAATTAACCTATGGAGCTGAAACCTTCAGTCTATAAAAACATAAAATTAACCTATGTAGCTGAAACCTTCCATTCCCTTCCAAATTAAACCGAGCCGTTTACACAGTTAAATTTAATGTTTCTATAGAGCCATTCAATCAGATTGTTTAAAAAATTGAACCAGTTTAACTTCTTTTCCATCAGCACTGGAATAAGCAATTTCATTGAATTGGTGTTTACATGTTTCAATGTTTTTGATTGAGTCGTGTTTCAATTTCATGGAGCAATGAAATTGAAGCGTCTAAACGCTCCTCAATCGAAAGTAATAGCTTAAAACATAACAATTAAATGTCAACATTTATATGCTTTCTGTCCAGGGGCAAGTACTTAATTAATGCAGTATCAAAGAAAATACATTTGTATTTGCATGAGATAGTACGTATACTTCATGAGTATGAATAATACCGAGAATCAAATACTGTGCTGCAATTGTATAAGCTTCAAATGCATATATTGAAAGAGGTCGATGTTGAATTCTCTTCAAAATTATAAATTGATATTTTCCGCAATTAATATTCAAAATTTGTCTTTGTTATTTGAATTTGTCTTTAATCCTTGCATGGATAATGTTGAATTTATAAAAACACGACATTAAATTAGAATGACATATCTGATAGGTAAATATTTAAGAGATACATTTCCTGGTAGTGCAATAGGCTAGTGCATACACAAGATGCAAGATGAATGGAACCACCTGTGAGTTTTGAACTATTACATACCATTCAAATTTCAAAAAAATCAGACAAAAATGTTAACAGAAACATACGAGAACACAGTTTCATTGAAACGTACTGTCATTGACGAAATTTTAAATATAGACATAAATACATTTAATTATTCATAATAATCACAATGATTGCGTTAACCTTTGGTAAGCTCGGAGGTAAAATAGCCTTTGTCTGATAGAAAAAAAAAAAGTTTTAAATTAACAAAGGACATAGATGTGTGGGATATTGGAACAGTGACAAGAATAAGTGAGCAATACTATACAATACAAATTTATTGAAATAATCGTCTTAACTCCTAAAATTCCACCTAATCGAAATCAAAGAGACTATAATTTCAAATTTGTGAGAGAAATCTATTTGTTATATTAGCATTTGGGTACTTCTTTAGTATGTTTCTCCCCTTATAATAAAAACAGAGAGGAGTAACAATCTAAAGAAGGTGTGCGTATTTTCTTCTTTAGACTGTTACTCCCCTTTTAAAAAAGTGAGATATTTCTTTGTCCCAAAGCAAGGTACTTTTTTAAATTAGGTCGGATGTGGCAATATTTTACATGGTTACCCACCGTTCGTATATATTATTGTGTTTGACATATGATTTTCAAATTAATTATTGACAATCTTAACTGGGAAGTAAACAGGGGTATCCAACTCCAGTATTTTAGAGGTGTAAGAGCACTAGCAATAGCGCTCCACGGGAAGATGGTGGTTAAAATTGTAAACTACTTATAATCTTTTGATATTTATACTATATTGTAAATAATCAATAAAAAAAAAATAACTGACTCGGTGGCCGAATGAGATGCGCGATCGCCTAAAATGCGAGAGTTCCCGGGTTCGATTCCAGGAAAATGACCAAATAATTTATTAATTTATTTCTTTGAATTAAAATGCTCAAAATCTTTTGAATGGTGTAAAAAATTTAGTTACAATATTAACCGCACCTTCCCGTAGAGCGCTAGTAGTCTAACACAGGTAGATAAAGAGGGGAGTTGGAAATCTTTCCGTTTAAGGATTCTATGATCGCTGGAAGTAAATAATAAAATAAATAAATAATTTATTCCTCACAAGTGTTCAAATATTCCTTTGGGACAAAGGAATGTCACACTTCTATAAATTTAAATGACAATATTCGTCGTCGTCGATTATTAATTTTTTGACAAAATGGCGGGGAAAATGAGTTATTACCCACAAGTGTAATATATTTTTATCATCTACTCTTCAATACCTTTCATTTTATACCCCACTCAAAATTTGAAAAAAAAAAAAATTCGATTGACATGAATTATCCGCCATCTTGGATTTCCAGTATATCAGATCGGATTGCTAATCTTATTTTTTTTATGGCCCAGCAGACCGCACATTTTGCAATTTTTCTATATTTTTAGTAAAGCGGAAGTACGGTTTTAGGGGGGGGG
>KZ653406.1:65372-76211 GCA_001010745.2 Gerris buenoi
CTTTGGGACAAAGGAATATCACAGTTGTTTTTATAAGGGGAGTGTGTTTTTGTTTAATTAGAGTATAGAATTTTTATAATACCATTTTTATTTAATTTTTAACTGTTAATTGTTTTTAGTAATGACTGAGTATTTGACGAATCCTGTATGGGAAAATTGTTTTAAAAATATTTTAATAATTGTTAGATTTGTAATTTTTATGTATCATAACACCAAACTTTGAAAGAATTAACGTAAGTAAGATTGTACAGTAATTATTATTATTATACAGTTGTAAGATGATTGAATTGATTGTTATATAAAAAAATTCTAATTATTATATTATTATGTAATTTTTAGAGAAGAAGAGTGATGTGAAGATGACCTTAATCTTGTAAATACAAGGGTCGAAACGTCTCACAAAAATAAAAATTTGAAAAAAGAAAAGAAAAAAATGTGAAATTATTCAATTTAAAAAAAAAAAACACCTTAGATATTCATCTATAAAAAAAACCATATATTCAAATTATAAAAAGGTGTATACGTTTAAAACGTTAATTAAAACTAGTAAAAATTGATACATTTCATGTTAATAAAGCTTAATTTTCCTAGATGCGACTCCAACGATAGACGCTCAAGCGATTGACGCCCAGCGACTATCGCTGGGCACTCCTCTTCCGAGATTGCATGAAACCGTTTTCCTTTTTCTTAGCATTCAAACTCTTATATAATTTTGTGCCAGCGACTAACGCTCATTGACTATCGTAATTCGTAATCTTCCTGCCTTTAATCTTTTCTTTAATTTAACAGTTGTGCGTAATGCTGAAAACTTTTAAGACTAAAACAGACTATTACTGAATACTATGAGTAAGATTTTAATTTTAGTGTTTCTTTTCAACCAATTTTCTACCTATTACTCTTGATATAGTAACATCAAATAAACGGATTAAACCAAGTATTACTATAATAATGGAATTTTAACTACTACTAAACTTGGGCAGAGTAGCAATCGATATTGAAAAGATCGGACTCAGCATCTTAAAATCTTTAAGGTTCTTTTGTATATTGTTACTCATGTCATGAGACTAATTTTTATCCCATGGCCATGGCTACTGAAGCTTTCTTAAATCCTTCTCCATCTTCCTCTCACCTTTTTCTTAGCCTATCACGACTTCTTCTGCCTCGTCAGTAGATCATCCCTGATCATTCTGGTTGTCACTCTGAAGACGGCATTCCATTTATCCTCATTGTTCCTTTACTTTTGGATCCTTTATGTACGAGGCTAGTGAAGTTTAGCTTTTTACCTTTATACGGTATTTTGTTTATTTGTATAAAAAGTTATACATGTTCCCTGCATAAAAGGAATAATTTTGGGGTTAACTCGCCTAAATGCTTCATTGCTTGACACGGTAAAATCTTTTTAATCTATCATTATTTTTGTCGAAAGTCAATAAAAAGGGAATTTATTGGCACTTCTCTAGTGCTTGACTAATGTAGAGTATTTGATCTGGCATGGACCTGTTTCTTCGGAAACCACGCTGATAATAATCCCTACCACATTTTCCATAGCTATGGTCAGCCGGCCTGCTATATACCAGAGCATACATTGTACGCCGTACTTAGCAAGGTAATTCCTCTATAGTTTTGGCACTCATAATTCCTCCCAATCATTGTTGATGATTGGAATTAGACGGCCTGCTATTGTGCAAGGAAACACTTTGTACACCGTACTTAGCATGGTAATTCCTCTGTCTAATAGTTAGTAGGCATCTTTATCTTATCTCCTTGAGAGTCCACTACTGTACCATAATTTCTCTCTACATATCTTTAAACTTATAAGTACACATTTAAAAAACAACATTTCAACGCCTTATCATGTTTACCAAAAATACTCATGGTTTTGGTTCCAAATTTGTTGTTTTACAGATAAGAAAGACATGGAATAAGTTGTGTTGGTTGTAGTCGAGAGTAGCAAGGGGCCATGACCAACCGCTACGTGATCTGGTTTCAACATTAAACTCCTTATATTACATAAGCAAACAAACCATTCCATTACTTTATATTTGTTCATACCCTTTTACATGTAAAAGGGAACAATTTGCACCAAACTAAACCTAATTCCCTATACAATTCGCTAAACTCTAAAGTATTGTTGATACAAAAATAAAGCTGCAAGGCATTATATAATAAATAGGATTTTTCTTTATACATTTCCGAATTTAAATGACAGATATAAGTAGCACATATTTATATGAAATGTTAACAATAGTAGTAGATCTCACTCTTGGATAAAAAGAGAAATGTGTAAATAATTTTCTACATTAAATATTTTAACGAGTTATTTTAATAAGGCGGAAATTTAAGCAGGAAAATATATAGAAGTGGGTAGACACGGCGATTATCTTTTTTTTGTTTCTTGCAAAACAGATAATCTATGCACAGATGACAGGTGTCATCCGTGAATTTGAAATTTTAAAGTTGAATCCAACACGGCGGCAACCAAAATGGTGGTAAAATGGGTACCCACCAAAAAAAGAAGTTTTTTTATACATGATTAAAATTGCAATAAACCGCAGTTTGATATCTGGAATATTAACGGAGATAATTTGCCGTTGCCGAACATTTGCCACACCCTGCATAATATTACTGTTTAATGTCATGTTTAACTTTATTTTAAGCTTGGAAGGAGAAAAAAAAGAAGGAAATAAGGCTTTTTTTAGCCACTATTGTTCTTAAGATGCAAAGAAAATTTGTCGGGTTTGAAGTATTCTTTGTGCAAAGTTTTTTTTTTCTTTTTTTCCTAAAGAAACCCAAGAGAAACCTGAGCACACAATTTGACTTACTTCTATCTTAAGATTTTCTCGTGGAAATTTCAAAACGAGAGAACAAAATTCTTGAAAAACCTCTTTTTTTGTTATTTATAGCTTTTTATGTTTTTATTCGTTTCAGGAGGACCAACCTTGCGTCTAATCCTTTGTTAAATAAAGATCAAAAAACTTGTTCATCAAACAAGGAACCAGTGTCTTGCCGTAAAATTCCTTCTTTTCCCTCTGTTCTCTCATTTATTTCCGTCTGCATGAACAAAACTTTGATGTCAGAATACAATTATAGAAAATTATAAAATTTATTTACGTTTAATTTTTAATTTGATTGTTTTATAGTGAGTTAACAGTAAAATAACATAACAGTTAATAATAATAAACAATAAATTAAAATATAATAATAATAAAAAAATATATTTATAGAAAATTAGTTTTCCCATTTTTTTGTGTAGATTAATTTCATTTTAGAAAATGCCCTTGCAGTGAACTCTTGTTTCTTCAGTTATTATTATTTTTATATAAATACGACCTTTTTTTCTTTTTAAAAATGGCATACACTTTGCAGAATTATTTTTCTTGTAAAAAAAGGAAATTAATTCTAATAATATGGTCGAGTTGAAATCCAAACGTTTTTCATTACTATCTCCATATAGGGAGATACTAGCCTTTTAGGGTAATTATTTTTTAAATATTAAAATATCTCTAATATAAGTGGCAAAGTCCTGATTGACTGACTGACTGACATAGAATTAACGTACAGCAAAATCTGCTTTACCGAGAGACTTGAAATGTTTAAAATATACTCTATTTAAAACATAGACACCCAGTAATAAAGGATTTTGCGAAATTTTGTTTTTGGTACACAGGGGTACGGAGTAAAAATGTCAAAGTAATGAATATGAATACCTTTCATGATGTATATCGTTGAAAAGCTCTTTAAGAGTATAGCAATTGTTGTTAAGTACAGTTTTTTCATAATTTCATTTAGGAGGGGGGTAAAATGAAAAAAAATATAGCTATATCTTATACTATAAAAAAGAGTGCCTATGAGTGTCTTATATACAAATCTACAGTTTTATCCCAATTTGATGAATATTTACACACTTTTCCTTTAAAACAAGGTGAAGGTCACTGCCTACATGGGATTATGAAGTTAAAATGTTGGTATACAGTACACAGGGGTACGGGGTACAAATGTCAGTTTTGACATATTTTCATCTAGGAAGGGGTAAAAAGGAAATGTCAACGTATAGTAGAAAATGTAACGTATGTGTGTGTTCTTTATTCAAATCTACAGTTTTTAGTTCGATTTCGATGAAAATTTACATACTTGACCTTCAAAGCAAAGGGGGAAGGTCACTGTCTACAAGAATTTTCGAAATTTTAAATTTTGGTACACAGCATGGTGCAAATGTCAAAGTAATGAAAACCCTTCACGATGCATACCGTTGAAAAGCTCTTTACAGTAATTGTTGTTATGTACATTTCGAGGGGTAAAATGGAAAAATATATCTATATCTATGTATAACAAACTAATAATTGTAGTTGTGTATATTTATACATTTATCCGATTGGGCTCAAATTTTGTATTTCAATAAAAAAATAAAACTTTTAAAGGTGTACTTTCCCTTCAACATATGACCGCCATCTTGGATTTAATCAGTTACTATTATCTCGTGTGGTTCCGAGTCTCTGGTACTTATGCGTATGCGATCATTTTTCTCCATTTAACTCCATCCTAGCCGTTCAACTTTCCACTACTGCATAGAGCTCTTCGAGACAAACAACTGGATACCAGAAACATCGCGATAGCACCATCCTAGCAGTCAGGAAGAAGAGAAAACCGCAGTTAGGAAAGACGTTTCTTTTAGGAAAGGAAAATCTAAACTACGCGCACCTTTACCGACCCGAGATCGATCACTCTATCTTTTTATCTATCTATCTGATCCAACAACTAGCAACTAGCCAGAATCTCGGTTGGACTAGCCTATACGGGGCATCATGTATAGAAATGAAAAAAACTGCGGCACATAAAATTGAAGTCTTGTCTATATATTGATAAAAAAATGCACCAATTATGGATTCTTCTTCATTTCATAAGTTTTCTGTTAAAACAATTTCCATCTTCAGTCCTCTATTTTAAGACACAGCTGTATACAGGTCGATTTTGTTGTAGATTACCTGGGCTTCGATGAAGCGTATCTGGTTTTTCAAGTTCATAAATAATGCAATTTATATCAATATACAGGAATTATGTATGCATTATATTTGTTAATTTTTGCATTTCTATTCATGGTGCCCCGTATAAGCTAGCCCAACCTTGCCACCGACCCCTGCGAGTCGACTCCTATGCGTCCGCAGCTTCGCACGAGCTACCGCTGAAATCATTCATACACCCGAGGACAGATGACAACCTCACTCTATCTCGAGAACGAGTTATTCTCTCGTCTTACAGAACGGTCCTTTTCAGGACCACCCTTGCGAACACTAAGCGCAGGCTTCTCTACTTAGATTTTAATTTTGAATGTTATAAATATGAAATAATTTGATATAAATCATCACCGGATTATAAAGAAAGTGTCAATTTTCAAAACTAATTGAAAATTGACACTTTCTTTATATCCAACGCCTGTTTCAATGATTTTATTTTTACTTAAACAAAGTTGGGATTTTCTTTTAAAAAATTCAATGAAATTTGAGGAAATTAGGTCTTTTTATTTTTAATATTTTGATTAAAAGCTGAGAAATTTGATATTTTAACAAGAAAATATTTGGCCTTAAAATTGAAAAAGAGAGCGAGATAGAATATAAAGTTCTTATAGTTACTTTGTCTTTAAAAATGGTCTTTAATTGATACATACATACATACACACACACACACACGCACACACACACACATATATAAATATATATATGAAAAATACTACCTTCTTTTCTCTAAAATAAGATAATCACACTGCTTCAAATTCCCTTTTATTTTTTTCTTTCTTTGGTGAAACAAATCTAATTTAATTATTTATTTAAAGGTTTCCTGTTGCCAAAGTCTCAAACGTAGCTTTAAGGAGACTTATTCCTTCCTAATTGTCCAATTTAAGTTTGGCTCGGAGTTGGACGGAGTGGAGGTAAAGCCGTTTCACTTGGACCCACCCTCTTAAACAGTTACCACCATGTAATTGTTTTACTTAAAACTTACTTCAGCAGGACCTCGCGTAACCAATCTAAACTTTACTGCCTTATTCACTCAACCAAATCTAACTACAACAATACCAAATACACAAACAATGAGCAAAAGCAAATAACTAAACATAATATACTTATTTACATAAACAATATTATCAATATATATATATATTTCTTTTGAGCTTACGAAGGTAACGGAGGCTATGTGATAGTTCTGAAAAACTATAATTTTTTTTTGTTTGAGATTTAAAAAATTTCAAGACTCAAGTCGGTTTTAGACATCAGGAAACATTTTTTTCCTTCGTCTGTATGATGGTATGACGATCTATCTGTCAGTCTGTGTGTCGTAGTGACTTTCGTTCGATTTTTGCGAACTTAAAAAATACTCGTCCGTTTGTTATAAACTTTTAATAGAAACTAAATATTAGCCCATTGTTGGTCCTAAGTTGCAACCTTCTGAGCCCATTTATAATATCGTATACATGCCCACAAACATACATATATATTTTAATCCTATAACTTATCTCATTCTTTTAAAAATTTGTATTGTTCGTCGAAAGTAGCCGCGCAAGTCTTTCAATTTTACTTGGATATATAGAAAATGTCTTGTCACAGGTCAACATAACGGTATATAAATTTGATTTTTAAATCCAATTTTTTAAATGAGTTTAAGAAATCTTGGAAAAACTATATTTTGCTTCCGAACTTACCACAGATAACAGTAGCATCGTAATAATTCTAAAATACTATTTTTTCAGTTTCGAAATTTAATATAATTTTTTTAAAATATTTTCTCAATCAAATTTTTTTAAAGAGTTGCGTGAATTTTCGGTCTCGTGCCAGTTTGACGGTCTTTCTGTAAACAGTTTTGCGAACAGTTTACTGCAACAGTTTTTCTTGAAATGAATTAAAACAAAAATACTACTTACTTTTATACTAAAGTTTCTATGCTATTAATTTAACATGCTGTATGTTTATTAATAACACGTTCATATATTTAACTGATTTTAGTAGTATTGTAGAGGGGTTTCTTTACAATTTATGTGGACATTTATTACTTTCATTCGATGTATTATTATTAATTGTAATTTATTTCATGTGGCAATGCTCTTTGCCTCGCCGCTTTTAATGTTGATATTTTTTCGACCGTATTTTAGTAAATTAACGTTGTCTGCCATTTCTAAAAGCATACACCTTACGCCTTGTTATTAAACTTAGGCTTGCATTGGTTATTAATTTATTACACAAAGAAAAGTAATTATTATATCTAGAGAGAATTGATCTAAATAGAGATGAACTTCAGGGAACTTGTTGTTCCTTGTCTGTATGACCGTCTGTCTAGTAAGTATGAACTTACTTTTTCACACATATCCCGGTCTCATTTGTTGAACAACTTATATTCATTTTCTACTCATCAAGTCCTTTAAAATAATGTACACATGAAATTTAGTCATAGTTTTTAATATTGGCCGCAATCACAAATTAATTTAAAGTTGCCAAAAAAGCCGAGATGCCGTGAGCCGAATACTTACTTATCATTTTGTTGATATAGTATTTGAACATAATCATTATTTATAAAAGAAATCAGGCTCCCTGCGCTCGCCTGTTCATATATTGACCACCATCTTGAAAATATTTAGTGTGAAATTTTAATAGTTATTTACTCTTTTCTTGCTTTTATAGACACTTAAAACGATGTATAGCATGGCTTACTGACTAAAAAAGTTTTGTTTAGTCGGCCGCCATCTTGAAAATATGTATTTAAAACTATGTATATCATATTATGCTGACTACTTAGTAGGGAGTATCCAAAAACTATACAGTCGTCAAAAATGCTGAGATGCATCAATGTGCCAAAAATGTTGAAATTGATCACTTTTAACTCCAGTTTTCGTTAGACAAACGCGTACGCTAACTTTTCGAATCTCTGTCAAAGTCTCTGAAATGAAGAACTCACTACGTTCGTTCAATTATAATTTATTTTATACTTATGACCATTCTTAAAATAATACGACCACACAAATTGATCGAATTTTTAAAAGTTCAAGATGTTATAGCTGGATTCCCATAGTGAAATATGGATTAAAATGTTAGTATTGTTGTTCCTAACCACAATATTTTAAGCAACAATTGATTTATGCATTCTATTGTTAATTTTTTATATGAGTGTACTAGATAAACTATTAAGGAGGATTTCTATAAGTACATTTATTTTTCTAAAATATATAACTTAAAAATAAAAGATTCTTAAGCAATTTATACAAAAATAAAATACCCGGAAAGAATTTAAACTTGCAATATTATTAATTTATCACAAATGATTCTCAAAATAAAGCTTCTAAACTAAACGCTCCTTTATTTAAAATCAATTTTATTTTTTCTCATTTAAAATACATACTTTATTTTTATTACTTCTTCGAATCCACGAGTCAGTGAATCCAATGCATTATATATTGATGCCTTTTAAATATTAATTTTATTTTATTAGTATTTTACTTCATGTAATTATTTATGTCTTGTTTATTTTCATTATTTATATACATATTTCATTATTTATAATTCTATATTTGAATTTTAGTTACTATGTAATTCCCTTTATAATTATCTCTATATACTAGCATGGCAAATTTACAAGAATAAAAAATATACAAATTTTAATAAATACTTAAATAAAAACCCTTCCTTTCGTGTACAAATTACACTCCCCTTCCCCCTCCCCCCGTGGGATGCACACAAACACATCCACACCCAATTCTAAAAGAACCAACACTGAAGTAACAACTGTTTTCACAATTTCATTTCTTGCAAAAACATTGTAACCTTTTATTACACTCTAGCAAGGGGAAAACGCGACAAAAAGGAAATAAAAAGAAGGGGAAAATATGAGAAAAAGAAAATACAATTTAAAGAAAGAAAATGAAAAAAAAAAAAAAAAAATTAATAAGATCAAAAGATAGAATTTTATATTTGTCCTTTTATTCCAGTGTTGTTTTTGGGTTATGAAAATTGTTTTTGAATAAGTTTTTTTTTATATAAAAAGAAATGAGAAGAGCGAAAATATAAAAAAGATAAAACATCGTTGATAAAAGTCCGACATTCTATACATAAATTAACTATACCTGTATACAAATATTTATATTTCTGCTTTAGAAAATAAAAATGCATGTTTCAATGTAAAAATAATATAAAATAAGTCAAATATTAAGATAAAAAAAAGTAGCATCGTCGGGGGGGGGGGGGGATCGGCGAATCGGCGATTGTAATTTAGATGAAAACACCGACTTATCTGGTTCGAACCCCAGAGAGGAGAGAATGTTTTTTATACTGATAACTGATAAGTAAAGAGGGCGATTCCCCATCCTGCAGTAATAATTTTATGATGTTGTGATACAGAAAATATAGGTTTGTTCAAGTTCAAGCAGTGTACCTCTACGGGAGCGTCACGGTCATGCACAATGGATAAAAAAAGTCGTTCCTACTATTTGTGACAGTGATTGTACTGTTTTACATACTGTTCCAACCCAGGCAGATATCGTTTGTGAACCGTTTTGGCCAGGCAAACATTGAAGACAAAACATTCTGCAGACTGTTTCCGAATTATCTTCGTTGCGACTGCCTTATCACACTTGTGTTGCTACAGCCTTGCACACTGGAGGCATGATATTCGCATATCTTGTACCCAGCGAAATGAATCTCGGGGAAATTGTAATGATTTGTGCATAACATTTTACGGACAGAAATGTGTCGGATCTCCTAGGCTGGAGGACTCTTTTGTCTAGCACCTGTCTTTCCCTCCAGTGCGCGCACTCCTATATAGTGTATAAGCCCTTGAGATAGCGACAAAAATGTCTGCGGGCAAAAAAACTCCTATGTGCACCTGGCCTTACTGTACGGTCCAAAAGATCATCTGACAATACCAAGTACTGGATTGTACGATATGAGTAGTTTTGCCAATATTCACACTTATCAACAGAAAGGTTCTTTTATCAGCTAGGTTTCCTTTAATGTTTACGGTGCAAATTAGAGTCACAAACCCTTTCTAACCTGACACGATTTGATTATATGTAGTACAATGTTAGCGCACGCGTATAAAACTTGTCCTAAACGAATTATAAAACTTGTCCTAAACGAATCCTGAATGATCCGCAGAAAGATGCAAGGGAATGAACTTCAAAAGAAACAGCAAGAATGAACGCAATTATTTGACCACACTTAAAGTAAAAAGTACCGACAATTTGTGAACAAAAATTCAATCATTATGACTAGAGAGGTTGGTAGAATTAGTACCACAAAATTTCAGTCAAAAACAACTAATTAAAAATTCAATCTGTTAATTATACTATACATAACGCCCAACATTAGGAATTCATATTGCATATTTTAATACAGTACATTTTATAATTGTGAATTAACGTTTTTCATAAAACAAATCTCATATATCACAAACAGCTTTACCTACTTTTCCCTAAAATATTATACGCTATAAACTTTAGTCACCAATATAAAAATTAATCAATATTTTGCATATTATAACTTGGACTTGTTCGAGCTAGAGCACAAAATAATAAAGTAGAAATCCCTTTCAATTTAACACTGAGTCTATAAAGCATTTATTTGTTTCTTGCAACAAAAAAATACTAAAATATTTAATATCTACGAGTACAACCTTCTTTAAGTAAGTAAATAATATTTAATATCTACGAGTTCAACCTTGTTTAGAAAAGTAAGTAAATAATATTTAATAAGTAAGGACAATTAATAATCTATTGTAACTTTTTTATTATTTAAATTTAACTTCTTTTTTAACAACCCTTATTTTCTTATAATTAATTTATATATATACATAAATTAACTATAC
>KZ653407.1:23518-38688 GCA_001010745.2 Gerris buenoi
GGGGGAGACTTTTGGACCACCCTGTTGCTGGATTATTCAGAACTAATAACGTAATAACCTCACTTTACTAAGGCTACTATCTCAAGCACGTGTGAACGACTTTAGAGTCACTCTACCAAAACACAGCACACTATTTTACTCTACCGTCCCTTGTGCTGAAAAGTAAGCTAGTGCATTCGACCATTTACTCTACCAATATAAACTAAGCTTTAAAGCTATTATCTCAGGAACTAAATTTTCCTACGTTAAAACTACTTAATGACTAATGAAAATCATCTGAACCGTAAATAATATTTGTCACATAATTATTTAAATATAAAAACTTATTAAATTCGATATTAAAATTTATTTATATATTTCATCACGAAGTTTAATTTTTCTATCGCTTGTTAAGCGATAGATTAGTCCTGGTAAATAAAGAAATTATTTAAATTCTGTCTAGAGGGCAAATTCAAAGCACTCGAATTAGCAGGAGAAAGTTTCTGCAAGAATATCAGACAGCACGTGCAGTTAAATTTACATCACAGAATTTAGCGTCCTTTATGATACAATTTTAATCGTAGAATGCAGACACAACTTTTGTATTACATTTATTAAATTTTAAATCATATAATAAAATCCCGACACAAGTTTTGCATTATACTTTAATTCATATAAAAATGAATAAAACTACGAGATGAACTTGTGTATTAAAAATTAAATTATTTATTTTAATATTTTATATCTGTATTTATATTTTCATAAAAAATAACAACATGCCAAGCTAGTTTTAAATATGTATGAGGTCAAATCAAGGGATTTTTTCCCTACGCTATTTTTAGTAGTTCTAAAATGAAAATATAAAAGTGTTCTTTGTGCCTTTGTTCTCTTTTTCAGTAGGTAATTTTATATATTTAAAAATTAATGTTTTTTGCTTATACATATTAAAAAGTGAAAAGTTTTTACAAAAAGACATTATAAATTTAAAAAATAAAACTCTGTTATGTTGAAATGAAAGAAATTATTTAACAGGATTTAATTTCAATGCCTGTTGAAAATTTATAAATATAATTTTAAAAAGATTTAAAATATTTTTCAAATTTAAAATTTATAAAGTAATAAATTAGTAAAATTTAACTAGCATTTACCTATTTAAATAAGTAAAAGCTTCTTTAGCAAAAAATCAATTAGGCTACTTATTTTGGCCTTGATTACTATCCCGGTGTGAAGCCACTTCTCACACCAATGTAAATGAAACGAATAAGGTTTTGTGTAATAACTAGCCTTTACCCCGCAGGCTCATGCTATGTATTAGTGACTATGTTTCCTGTTATAATATACGCCTAACAATTAAATTATATTCCTAAATTGTTTTGTTTCTAAATGCCAATATATCAATAGCCTTTTCTTATCTTATCTACTATTCATTATCATAAAATTTTATTTAATTCTATCTATTCTGATATACATAAAAGCCAGAAGCAGAGCCCTCACTCTAGTATTCTCTTACTACCGAGGCCTCTCACGTCTTAGAGTATAATTATTATTAATTGTAATATGTATATATTTATAAGATGTGAAAATAAAAATTATTATTATTATTATTTTTTNTAGAAACTAAACATAGAAACAGAACATAGAAACAGAACTCAGAAACAGAACACAGAAACATAACATAGAAACTAAACATAGAAACTAAACATAGAAACATAACATAGAAACTAAACATAGAAACAGAACATAGAAACATAACATAGAAACAGAACATAGAAACATAACATAGAAACAGAACATAGAAACTAAACATAGAAACAGAACATAGAAACAGAACATAGAAACAGAACATAGAAACAGAACTTAGAAACAGAACACAGAAACATAACACAGAAACTAAACATAGAAACATAACATATAAACATAACATAGAAACAGAACATAGAAACATAACATAGACACATAACATAGAAACATAACATAGAAACATAACATTGAAACTAAACATAGAAACAGAAGGAAACCTCAAAAGAGGAAATAGCTTTACCCTTTCAAGATAACACCTTGAAAAGGTTCTTAGATAGGATCAAATGAAAAGGAAACTGTCCGGACCATATAGACAGGAAGGAAAATCTACATGGGGGCTACGCTCCAAGTTTTTACAACCCACCATAAACCATAGGATCTAGATAAGTAATCAAATCATACAACTTACCTCCCTAAATACACCGCATCAATATGTTATTTTAAGAGCGAAGATACACATACCATTAAATTGGGGAAGTAGCTTGCATGACAAAAAGAGAATATTTGCCAGTAACTGGCATGCTAAGCATTTTTATTAAGTTTTTATCTACTTGCTTGCCAGCTACAGGCATGCCATTTCACAAATACATATGCAAGTAGCATTTTTTTGTTCAAGTTTCAGGGATGTGTATCTCCGCCGTAACTCCAATAACGCGTGGAGCCTAAAATAATGATTCATTCATATTCGAAAGACTAAACAAAAAATACTTGTTGCGTTGCGGGACTCCTGGTTGGGTGTCTTTTACGCTTTTTCTTAAATTTAAGCAGGTTGTTTACTCTTTTCATTAAATTTAGATTATAAAATCACACATACATATGGTGGAGTTAGAAAAGAGACAGTGTTACAAAAGAGAATTGTACTTAGAGGAGTTAAGGCAAAATTAAAAGAAAAGCATTTTTTTTTTTTTTTTTTTTATCATTAAAGTGAGTGTCGAGCAAAAAATTTGTATTAAATATTGAGAAAAGAGTTAATAATGATAATTTGATAGTTAAAGAGGATGATTGTAGTAAAGAGCCCACACCATATAAAATATTATAAAATATACTTCACTACACAAAAACTCCTGCTTGCACCAGGTACCTGTTTCAGTTGTACTTTAGACGATATTAGAGAGTTTAATTAAGACGTAAATTGGAATTAACGTCATACGTCTTACCCATGTCAAACTTGAATTTATAAAATTGTCGTACTGTGTAAAGACGTGATACTTTAATCTGTCACTGTTGTCGTATCATTTTTTTCCTTTTTTTACGTTATTTGTGTTTATCTTCTAAAATACGACAAATTTAAAACAAAACTGTAAAAAAAACAAAACATAAATATAACGTGATTAGACGTATCCACTTCACTACGTCTTTTGTTACGTATTACTTAAACTCAACTATGAAAACATACGACATTTTGTTATGACGTTAAAATTAAAGTATCACGACAATAAAAAATACGTCTTATTTAAACTCTCTATTGATACGACAACAGTGACAGATTAAAGTATCACGTCTTTACACAGTACGACAATTTTATAAATTAAAGTTTGACATGAGTAAGACGTATGACGTTAATTCCAATTTACGTCTTATTTAAACTCTCTAAATTTTACATACCTGTTTCAGTTGTACTTTAGACAATGTTTATGAACTTTTATTACGTTATAACGTGAGGTATTGGTAAAACCGGAGTTCGGAGTCCGATCAGGCACGCGTCACATCGGCTCCCGCTTTTTCATTGTTTTTTCCTAGTTAAAAGTGGCTAACTTGGATAAAAAATAGTATCAAATTGTGCAGTTTTAATTCGTGAATTTTTATATGATAACAGTTCTGAATTTCATTCAATAACTCGGGAGAAATAAAGGTTTTTTGAGTGAAGGTTTTGAAGTGAAATCCCAAAGGTGAGAGAATAGAAGACAAGATAAGACCGGATCAAAACAACATCGACCCTCGGTACGTCTCTATACCNAAATTTACTACAACTTAATTGCTTATGACTTTTCTTGTAGAGTAGAGGTTTTATGCCGATATTCGCCCCTAAATGAGAACAATACTTTAATTTTTCATTTTTTGGGAAACATTGGCAATTTTCGCAGGTTCATATCTCGGTAACTATTATACGTACAGAGTTGTAGTTGGCCATAGAAAGAAGCCAATTATCTTTACTACAATTCATTTCTTACGACTTTTCTCGTAGGTTAATGGTTTTACGCCGATATTCACCCCGAAACGAAAGAAAACATGAAAGTTTTTTTTTTTAATAATCAATTTTTAAAGTGCCACATCTTGGTAACAATTGGACGTACAGAGTTACCGGTGGACTTAAATTGTTGTCAATTTATTGCACTGAAAACTAGTATACAAAATTAACATCGAACAACGCATAGTTTACGAGGTATATAGCAACAACTGAAATTTTTTCAGTTTTTGCAAATATTACAAAGAAACTTTGGGGGGCCTTTTTGGGAGNCAGCCCAGTCGTATAATCTGGTGGATATTATGTTAGTAAATAATTTAGTTACGATATTCAACAGGGCAATCGGCCTGTAATTTTTATGTAGTGATTTGTCTCCTTTTTTATAGATTAAACTGATTTGAGTTTCTCCCCAGTTTTTAGGCACTGATTCTTTCTCTAATATTTTATTAAACATGTTTTTTAGGTAATGAATCCAGGCTGAAGGCAGACATTTCCAGATTTCAGGAGGGATGAGGTCAGGTCCTGGAGACTTATTATTTTTGCATTTGTTTATGGATGTGATTATTTCTTCTAGTGATATTTCTTTGTCGAGAGTTAAATTACTGTAAGCAAGGAAAGAGATATTTAATGTTTTCATTCGGGGTGGATAGATATCAGAGAAATAGTTAAACCATGAATTCAAATCTATTTCATTGTGAGTGTTCGTACTGAACGTATATTTTTTTATTATTTTCCAGAACTCGCTACTGTTTTTAACGTCCGCCAAACTATTCAAAATAGTATTTCGATAATTTTGTTTGAGTTGTTTTATTAATTTTTTAAGTTTTTTTTTCAAAATAGTATACTCCAAAATTTGCTCTTCGGGATAACCGTGCGCTCTACAATATCTTATTTTTTTGTTTATTTCTCTTTTTAAAGAATTGCATTCTGTTGTTCGCCAAGGTTTTTTTGACTCTACTTTAGGCTTTTTTGACTGGAAGATGTTGACCACCATGCCACACTCTTTTGCGGAATCCTGTATAGCATTAATTATGTTAGAATTTAGCTCGTTCAGGTCGGAGGAGTTAAAAAAGAGAGCTGTGGACGTCGAAAAAAGGTTCACAAACTTTTCTTGTTTGTCAGGGCTCCACTTAATCTTATTTATGAACTCATTTGAATGATTTCTTTTTAATATATCGTGAGCTGGTGACGGACTTGGGTCAGTTAGACTAAGTATACAGACCATGTTGTTTCGTTCGCATCGAGGTTAAATCCTATTTTTACTGGACTAATTTTGGAGTATACTATTTAAAAAAAAAAAAAAAACTTAAAAAATTAATAAAACAACTTAAACACAATTATCGGAACACTATTTTGAATAGTTTGGCGGACGTTGAAAATAGTAGCGAGTTCTGGAAAATAATAAAAAAATATACGTTCAGTACGAACACTCACAATGAAATAGATTTGAATTCATGGTTTAACTATTTCTCTGATATCTATCCACCCCGAATGAAAACATTAAATATCTCTTTCCTTGCTTACAGTAATTTAACTCTCGACAAAGAAATATCACTAGAAGAAATAATCACATCCATAAACAAATGCAAAAATAATAAGTCTCCACGACCTGACCTCATCCCTCCTGAAATCTGGAAATGTCTGCCTTCAGCCTGGATTCAATACCTAAAAAACAAGTTTAATAAAATGCTAGAGAAAGAATCAGTGCCCAAAAACTGGGGAGAATCTCAAATCAGTTTAATCTATAAAAAAGGAGACAAATCACTACATAAAAATTACAGGCCGATTGCCCTATTGAATATCGTAACTAAATTATTTACTAACATAATATCCACCAGATTATACGACTGGGCTGAATCCAACGAAAAGTTGCCGAAAGAACAAGCTGGATTCCGTAGAAACATGGGTTGCGTCCATCACATCTTCACCTTGGCTTCCATCGCACAGATATTTACTCGCAAAAAAGGGAGCTACGTATTTGCCATATTTGTAGACCTGAGGCGTGCTTTTGATTCTGTTTCACACAACAAGCTTTGGACAAAATTGGCCAATTTAGGAATGAGTAAAATAATACTTACTATCATCCAGAGTCTCTACCATCAAGCAGCAATAAAAATAAATTATCAGCTTTCAAAGGTTGTAGAACTTACGGAAGGGGTGTTGCAAGGAGATCCACTTAGCCCTTTATTATTTATTTTATTTTTGTCCTACATAGTCAGGTTCTTTGAGAATGAAGGTGCCAGAGGATTTTCGTTGGGGAACATCTACGAACTATTTATTCTTCTATTGCCGATGATTTGGTTCTCCTTGCTGATTCATGGCACGACGTCCAGTTTAAACTTAAAATCCTGGTAAAATATTGCAAATTAAACTCGCTCGTAATAAACATCGATAAAACTAAAATCCTCCCCTTTCACAGATCTCCAAAACTTCGCTACCTTAAGCCTTCCTTCCTTGGAGATCAACAAATAGAATATGTAAAAAACTACACTTATNACCAATATCACCAGACTCTTTTCTCCATGGACCAAGAAGTAACCAGACCACCGATTTTGAACATATTGATGCGAAGAACTTGAACCGGCGCCTTCGGCATAGGAACAACGTTATAGGCCAAATTAAACAGCGGTTTCGATCTGAATATCTTGGTCAACTTGTCCATTGGGGAAGAGAGGTGCCTAGTGACCAAGTAAAGGTTGGAGAATTGTATTACATTGGCAGCGATGGGAAAAAGAGAGTGGAGTGGCCACTTGGACTTGTCATCTCTATACTCCCAGGAGCTGATGGGGAAGTTCGCTTGGTACGCCTAAAGACAATTCAGGGTGAGTGTCTTCGGCCAATACAGCGACTCTACCCTCTAGAAATAGCTACAGAGGAAGAGCTCGGTGGAGACAAAGAAAACATCTCAAGAGTCTAAGTCGCACTTCGTGCTCCACCACTTCTTGGGGCTGGAGTGTCAAAGTTGGCAAGTTAAATGTCAATACAAAATATAATTATTGTTCAAATGTTATAAAAAATACAGTTGAGTTATAAAACTTAATTTCTGGTGTTTGAATGTGGTTCGAACACCTTCCTTCTTTGGAGATCAGCAAATAGAATATGTAAAAAACTACACTTAATAAAGTTTTCAAGCACCGTCAAGTTTATCCAATGCTGCAAGGAGATGAAAAAAAAAAGGCAACTCAAGCATCTTTCAGAGTCCAAGATTTATTGAAATCAACAAAATCCGACGCTTTCAGCACCAAACACCAACTATTTTCCTCTATTGTGAGCTCAACATTACTCTACGGATCAGAAATATGGACGCTAAGATATCTCCAGGACATAGAGTCTGTTCAAACTAGTTTCTACAAACGTCTGTTTCACCTTCCGCGGAACACACCGAACCATTTCTTACACCTTGAATTAAATCTTGAACCACTTAGTACATTTGTTTTAAAAAGAGGCCTGAACTGGCTCCAATGTGTAATAAACAAACCAAATAACAACATCCTCAAGCTTTGTCTTTGTACTCTTGCCGAACTAGATCTAAACAAAAACAATAGGATCGATTATAACTGGCTATCTCAGCTGAAGCAGCAGCTGTCAAAAATAGGAATATACAACATTGATATAAACGAAGAAAATTTTAAAATAAACAACAACTTTATTAAAAACACTGCGTCAGCTTGGTCAAACCACTGTCTCTCCTTAAACGTGGAGTCATGCCTTGCTTCATCATATAACCCTGAGTACAGGCAAATAAGCACACTTGGCCTAGGGGAGGAGTATATCTTAAAAAGGACATCAATCCATAAACTGAGAACCATCTGTCAACTAAGACTATCTAACAAAGACAAAATCAAAATTTTCCACAAAGGAATTAAATACGAAATTAATACCACCGAACTGTGTTCCATATGTAATTTTCAAAAAAAAAACAACGAAACCCTCGACCATTTCTTCTTTATATGCCCTCACTATGAACCCCTCAGGAGCCACTATATTAACAGGGATAAACTCGCATCTAACGACAATTTTAATGCATACATTTATCTACTAAATAATCTATCACCAGAAAAAATAAATTCCTTATATTATTTTACTACAGGAGCCCTAAAAATCAGATCGTTTATACTAAACGAATAAATAGTATTTATAAAACCAATAGTACTCATAACCTGACACAACCATTTTTAAGCTTAGTTAATTAAAACATTGAAAACAAGAAAAACAGCAATCTAAGGAATAAACATTATAGAGAATATCTAACTTAAATATGTAAGCAAATTAATCATAGTTCGAAAAAAAGTATACGTCTGTATGTGAGTATGTAAGTGTATGTGTGTATGTATGTGTGTGTATCTATGTGTTTATATATTATTGTTCATATTTATATACTGTTATGTTATATATTATCTATAATTTATAGAACATACATTATATATTACGTGGACCTTAAAAGGAAAAATAAATTATATCGATAACATGAATGTATTTACTATCATGAGGAACAATAAATAAAAATAACAATAATAATATCCATATAAAATTTAACAAAGTAGTATAATGTGTCGCAATAATATTGATCCCACACAAAATAATACAATTCACATAACCCATTCATATTCACCAGCATCTCACCAATCACCACTTACCATTATAGTACAGCACTATAAAATTGAACCTGTTATTAATGTCTTTTACTTTCTCATATAGAGATGTACATTTTCATTTAATTATTATTATTATTATTTTTTTTTTTTTTGTTTATGTATGTATTTCGTNAATAATAAACATATCCATGCAACACTTAACAAAGCAGTATAATGTGCCGCAATAATATTGATTCCACACAAAATAATACACCTCAAATAACCCGTTTATATTCACCAGCATCTCACCAATCACCACTTACCATTATATAACATCACTGTAAAATTGAACCTGTTATTATTGTCTTTACTTTCTCATATGCAGAAGTATATTTTCATTTAATTATATATTTTTTTTATGTATGTATTTCGTTATTATTATTCAATGATATTTTATTATCAATATTTTGATTTGATGTAATTTTACTTTTTCTTTCTAATACTATTATCACAATGCCGAAGATGAGACTTATAATTTTCTATAATTAAAAGCCAAATTTATTATTTTTATTGTACATTATATTATTGTTTATGTAATTGGACTCTGAACTCCTATTTGTACAGTTGTAAAAAAACTTATGCAAATATACAATAATTCTATTCTATTCTATTCTATCTAGCTATTAGAATACTCACCCATGCTCTCTCTTGTGACGGCACCAAATGTCCTTAAATATTCAACAACATCGTGGTTTCCTTTTGTTATCGAGTAGTCTGGTGGAGTGTAACCATTGTCGTCTGGAGAACTGATATTGACGCCATTATCCAGGAGAAGTTTTATTATTTCAAAAGTATGTTCTTTTTTATAGTACGCCGCTATATGTAGTGCTGTTATATTCATGCAATATTTAGTATTAACGTCGGCACCTTGGTACAAGATAAACTTTATCAGATCGAACGGAAGGGGATCCAGGTCCAGAAGGTACATCAGCAGAGATTATCTGCAGTCTTTAGTACTCCATGTGATGCGTGCATTAACATTACAACTTTCTACGACTAAGTATTTAAGTACATAGATTTTTTTTGAGTATAAATAACTATAAATACTATAATCCGTAATAATAGATCCAGCATCGACAAGTTCCTTGACAATTTGCATGTTAGACATGCTTTCTATTGGTAGAACATAATATCTATTTGGAGCATTAATCAGCTGTTTGTATCAAGTGAGTTCTCTCACTACATCGATCTGACCTGACCGGACAGCAGCGTGCATCAAGGTATTGCCAAACATGTCTCTTGCGTAAGCATCAGCTTCGTTCTGTAAGAGAAAATTTAACACTTTAGGTTTACCTTCACTAGCTGCAAGGTAAGCTGGTGTTTGACCCAATACATTTCTCTTATCAATATTATAAAACTGCAACAAAAACTTCAAGACTTCTTCACTGTTTCCGATCGCAGCAACGTGAAGCAGAGTCATTCCTTCTTTATCTGTTTCATTTAATAGTATTTTATTGTATGTTAGAAGCGTCTTTAATGATTCCATGTCATTGGTTTTAGCCGCTCTGAACAGTGATTCTGAAATTGAACAATTAAAATGAATAACTTTTTTAAATTTAAAAATCTTCTTTCAGGCCTGAAGATGCCTCAAAGGAGGTGAAATTATTGACTTTAGAATTGTTAATACCCTGAAGACCTAATTAGGAATAAGCATTTTTTTTTGAGACTGCAATTACCTCTTTCTTATTTCGGCGAGGGGGTTCATAAGCGAATTTGAGATGAAGAATGAATGCGGTGCGTGTAATAAGGTTGTGGTGTGTAGTTTTCTTTTCTTTGGCCATGGCCATCACGAGGCTCACCAACAGTGTTGGACTCCCACCCTACGGTGCACTAACCACTAAACTCCCCCCCCCCCTCGTCTTTCGAAAAGGACCTGGCCTGGGTATGTTGGGGGGCCCATTGGAGTTCTTCGCGGAGAGGCCAAAAAATTGAAAATCCGGCTCTGCATTTATATGATTTATGTATGATGTATAAACTTTTTCGATTTTCCATATACTTAATATAGTTAAGTATTTTTATATACTTATTTGATTACTATCATAAATATCATGTTTAAAATCATATTATTTTTATTTATAACCGCAACTCTAGACGCATGTAATTAAAATAAATAAAAATAAATTAATTAATCAAACAATGAAGATAACTAGATTACATAAAATGAAACTGTATTTACAATAAAATTGATTATATTCGATATTTAATATGCGAACACGAGCCTCCTCTTCAAGGTTTTCCTTCTTAGGGGCTCTTTTGATTTTGTTTTTGATATTAATTTGTTTAATTATAATTATTTATGTAAGAACTTGTAATTTATAATTATTTTATGTGAATTTGTATACATTTTTAAATAAATAAAATGAAAAATAAATAAAAAAAACTAAAGAAAGTAATGATAGGAGGTGGGTTTTTAATCCTCCCACCGCTTCGTGGTGGGGAGGTTGGTGGGAAAGGTTGGTTGGGTTAGTGAAAAATCTCTTGCGACGCTCACTAGGAAGGGAGTTCCTAACGACAGAGGAAATGTCAATTGTCCTCTGTGAATGGGCGCTTAAATCTCACAGTAATGCTCTTTAAATTGAGTATATTTTATTTCATTAGTTCTTCCTACTTGCTGAGAACTTAAGAGTAAACTTCTTCCCGTGTGCCGCGTCACGTGACTACTTTTTTTTGTTTTTAATATTGCGTCGTATAACATTTGAAAGGCCTTGATTTGTACATTAAAACTATTTTATTTGTTTATTTTTTAAATGTTTTGTACACGTACTTTTGTGCCAACTTATAATTTTGTTTTAGGTTAACCAATTTAAAGGTTTAAGCACCCCAATCAGAAATTAAATCGTTCAACAATTGCGGACGCCATAAGACCTCAAAGTCAATTTTTTCTTACAAAAAAATAAATTTAGCTCTATTTAAGGTAGAACCGATAACGGTTCGACAAAAAGTCGTAGGACCAAAGTTATAGATCTTTTAAAATCAGTTACCGTAGGCGCAGTCAGTTTGTCGATACGACTTACCGTTTGGCCACAATAAGCCTCCAATAAAACTTTAAAGTACGTCCGCCATCTTTAATTTTTAAGGGGGGTAAAAATGTATTTTGTTAACTTTTCGAATCTTTTCAGTAGGTTTGGTCCAGTTTCCGTCAAACGCAAAAAACCGAAAAATATATATTGCGTGCATTATTCATTCAAAGTTATGAGTGTTATAAACGTGTTTTGAATTTTGTTGTTATAGATTCAGTTTGCTTTTCACTTATTGTTATTATTCCCAAGTTTCTTATTTGAACATTAATTTTAGTTAATACATATCTAATGTTATTATCTTTATTAATATGACACCTAGTTATTAACTATGTTATATAAATAAAGATAACATTTTAGCAGTTTCATTTTTCTGCCGCAAGTAGATAAAATATTGTATGCAACAAGGCAGCGAAGGAAACATTTCCGCCTCGTTTATTCATTCATTGCCCTCCTCGGCTTCGCCTCGGCAGTCAATTAGAAAAATTACCTTAATTGTCATAGCCTGTCCTCGCCTTCGGCTCGGAGGCTAACCTAATCACTCGTCAGTAAAATTCCATTTTGCTGCCTAGTTACATAAATAACTATTGTTTAAAGTTTTTCCTTCATAAGTCCAAAGTTTTTCCTGTGATAGGACTACTAAGTTCAAAAATATTATTTTTAAAACTAATAAAAGACCATTACATAATTTTGTTGATAAAGTGATTAAAAAGCGTATTTAGAAAGGTACAATAAGTAAAGTGATATATTGTGGCTGATAAATATCATTAAAAAGTGTTTTCGTTTCTCCTGTAAAATTTTCAATTTCATGCATAGAGTGTTTGCAAGTAGACGACCGATACAACCGTTAAATACATAAAGACACGTTCCCACTTGCAATAACATCATTTATTTTAATTGTAGAAATACAAACGAAAGTAAGTTCAATGCTGCAATTTATAGTTACGTGATAGGTTTATTTAATATTTTTTTCGCAAAAACATATTGTTTCTAAACTCTTGGATATTAAATAATTCTACTCCAATGTCGAGAGATATAACTGTTAATTATACTTAACATATTCCTACAAACTAACGACATGCATCTTACATAATTTATTTTAACTATAGAAAACCAAACAAAATTATTTTTTCAAATGTATATTTTTCAAATCTATCGTGTCTATAAAGACAATATAAGTACATATTTGGAAAATTATAAAGAAATAATTAATACGGGGTTTGGACCTCGACAGGTACGTGAGAGGAATGTATATTTTAGTGGTGGGGTCATCATTATAATGAATGCTTTAGACAATACTTTGTTATTAGTTTGATGAGAGAGAAGGAATACCCTCTATTCTTCCGATTCATTGCCTCTAACAAAGATGATAACACATTGTCACAGCTTTAATCAAGTAATTTGCACAAAATGTCAAGATAGTAGCCCAGTGGTGCCCATCCCCCCCAAAGCTCAATGCGCAAATCCCCCCCAAAACGTAGGGTGTCCTCCCCCCAAATAGTTTTTTATTATTTTTTTTTTTTAATTTTAGCCCATGATGCTCTTGAATTTCACTTTAGACGTTTAGGTCATTAATAAAACTGTTTAAAGTTGACCAAATATCACTGGATAATCTATTATTTTTTGATACGTTCGATTTTAGATAAAAAAAAAAAACTATGTTTTTTTATTTAACATAACAAAAAAAGCCAAAAATTGCTTGATGGTACTGGTACCCTAGATTTTATTTTTCTTTGTACTCTGTATAAGTCCTGGACTTGTACAGAGTAGTACTTATCAAAAACAAAAAGTCCTCTTTCGTCGTAATTAAGTTTTAATGTAAGGTCTTATAATATTTAGTGGACAAAATTGTAAGTGTGTGTAGTGTGTCAGGCAAGTCTAATTGCGTACCGTACGTCTTTAGATTCATTATATTTCCAAGCGATCAAGTTTTCATCTATCTGCGTCTCCTTTCCCGGAACCGGGAGGCTTTTAAAAAATTAATCAAGGTAAAATAGAAATTTTATTTTACAATAGATTGAATTAAAGTTAAATAGTCCAGTTATTTTAATAGCTGGACTATTAGTGTTTTTTACTTTTCCTCACCTTCTCCGGAAGTATATAGGAAAAGTATTGTTTTCACCTTCACCCAATTTTTATTTTGGGGGGGNGAGTTCGTTACAGCAGTGGAGTAAATAACGGCCTCGCCATCCCCGCGTTGTTCTGTATCGAACAAGAGTTCGTTACAGCAGTGGAGTAAATAACGGCCTCGCCATCCCCACGTTGTTCTGTATCGAACAAGAGTTCGTTACAGCAGTGGTGTTTCCAATGAAATAAAGGAACTAATGGTGCATAAATAATTTATCTCCCTCTCATTAGTCAGATTTAATTTGAATAAACATTTTTTTTGGAATTTGCACTAAAAAGTGATTACATTTGAATTGAGAATTTTGTGATTTACACAGAGTGGCCATCAGAAGCAGAGCGAAATAATTGGACTGCCCCCTCCCCCAGAAACAAATCTGAGTGAGCCACTGGTTAACTATTTGTGTTTAAGATCAGAATCCGATAATTCTGAAAGCGACATTCCTCTTGCGGCTTGTATCGCTTCACAGCCTCATAAGACAGAGTGGGAAAGGCACTATCTGAGATGAGAAGAAGGGGGGATATCAGGGGATTTCACATTCTTTTTAGGGTTTCGAGGTCATCCTAGAAACCCTTATGCTTTTAGTAGTTCGTCTTTCTGTGCGTCGCATCTTGGAGTATTTCTCCCGACCTTCTAAAACTACAGATTTGATATACAAGTAAAACTTTTTTGTACAAAATAAAACCACTAAAAATTTCTGCCATCAGCGATCATTTGCAAATTAATCGCAATATTTTTTGTAATTTTTAACTTGGGTATTATTTTAGAAGTGTTGAAATTTGGTTCAAATGGCGGCATTATTTTGCGAGAAATAAGGCAAAAACAAACATCTCTTTGGTCCAATGATATTTCCGGGAGTTGATATTAAAAAAAAGTCAAATTTTAGGGACCGTAACTATCAAAATCCGAAATTTTTATTTTTTTTTAAATATGATGTTGGGTATCATTTTAAAGGTATTGAAATTTAATTTAAAAACGTATATCGCGTTTCCAAAATGACGGCCATTTTACCCCTAAAAGAACCGAACAATCGCATACCTAAGATACTAAAGGATAATGATATATGTGTCTTGCTTCTCAAAATTTCAATTTTTTATATTATATTTATTTTTTATTTATTCGTAAATAATATTTCTATTATAAATTATCGATTTTCTTACAGATTACATTTTATTAAAACATATTTATTTTATCAAGAGGATAAATTGGAAGGGGATAATTAAAAATATTGTAAATAATATAAAAAAGAAAAGGGGGTATTTGAGATGAAAGGCAGGTTCGGTAGTAAGCCGCAGGTATGTTTAGTACGGGGTTCTGTGGGCGTGTGGGGTGTCCGTGTGTCCTTGTGTCCGTGTGTCCGTTTTGCCTGTGTGCGGTCGGCCCCGTGTGTGGCCGGGCGTCCCCCCCACTCCACACACTCTGGAAACAAA
>KZ653407.1:38874-59919 GCA_001010745.2 Gerris buenoi
TATATAATTAATAAACCTTAGGTTTATTGACACCTTCTATATTTGTATTAATCGTGATTTTTCAATAGATGGATGAGATAGGTGTAGAAAAAAACAGCAATTAAATTTTTGTAGGAAACGTTTCGACCCTAAATAAGGTCATCCTCAGTCCATTTTAATAACTAAAATATATAAAAACCAAACAAACCATCTGTGGGGGATATTCTCGGATATCCGAAATAATAAGAAATGTTTAGAGTTAGAATAAGTTTAATCAATGAATATAGTATTACATAACTTTAGAGTGGTTGTAGGCCGACTGACTACTAGAGCTAGAAGTAGACAAAATCTGGTGGGGGCCAGAATTGAAGGCCAACCCCACCCTATACAAAATAATGCTTAATTGCAAATAAGTACAAACACCATCAATCAATTACGTGTACTTTAAACAATAGTTTAAATTGTGGAAACTGGTCTGTTACAATGGATCTGTATAATTGATCTTTAATTCCATAGTGTAATTAGTTCTATCTTATCTCTAATAAAACAATTTTTGATATCATATTACTTACATTTTGCAGTCTTTAAATATAAAAACTTCCTCTATGGGAGAGCATCAAATATGCTATAAATAAAAGTTGTGAGAATTTAAAATTTTTTTTGAATGAATTCAAAATACATAATATAAATAAAATTAAACTTTTTTAAGTTAAACATTTGATAAAAAAAACTATTCTTAAATCTGTACTATAGAGGACATTACAATTAACAATAAATAAAAAAACATTTTAATAACAGAGTAGTGAATTACATTCAAATTAGGGACTTCAACAGTAAGTGACTATATATTGGAAAGATATAATATTTAACCGAGAACCTTTGTTGTATAAACATAATTTTAAATTATTAAATGACCTTAAAAAGGTTAACTTTTAAGGTGTTAACAAAGAGGAAAGTATTGTAGCTATTTGTAATTGATGACCTTATTTAGGGTCGAAACGTTTCCTACAAAAATGTAATTGCTGTTTTTTTCTACACCTATCGCATCCATCTATTGAAAAATCACGATTTATAAAATATAAATTCATTTATGACGATGACGAACTCTTATGGAGGATATTTATTGGTTTAACTAAAATTGTTTAAACTATTTACACTGAATTGCGCACATTAAATGAATAAAACTAACCAGTTTTGAATTTATTTAATTAAACCTTATATCCATCAAAAACAATTTATTTATAATAACTGGTCGATAAAAAGAACTTTTTATATACTACGTTTTACGTTTTTAATTTTTCTGTCATAAATCATAAATTTGAAATTGAACATGTCAAAACAAAAAAAAACTTGCGGATTTTTTCCTAACTAACTTTCCATACAGCAAACTTTGCTGAAAATGAATTAAATTCTGCTGAAAGATGGCTAAAAAAGTATTAAAGTAATGCATTATCATCGTGTTCTGAGCTGTTTTAAAAGTTTCAAATGTCTAGCTACTCAGAAAGTTAGTTAAAAATCGATTGCAAAATTTGTACTGGACGAACAAACAAGAAAGCAAGCAAATAAAGACGTAGTAATAATAATCAGAAGGTGTTTCAAGAACGTCATTCGAATAAAAATATTAATGTTTTCCCCCTTCTAGAGGAATACATATTATTATTTCATCGTGACCATTTTCATTTGTCCATAAGAAATGAAATGTCTAACTGGAAAAGTATTTTCCAGAACTTCGTAGTTTTTTAGCATTTCTAAATGAAAGCTGGCATGAACATACCCACGACATGCGTGCAATACTGGACTGAGAACTTGAAGAAGGGTGAGGTAGTTTTTAGAAAAAGAAAAACGCCCTTTTTAAATATTAAAATAATACTTTAATGAAACACTTCAAATAACTAACTTGTTTTAATATTTAAATAATGAAATTACACTTTTTTTCTCTTAAAAAGAAATAGCATTTTAAAAGAGTGAGAGTGTCCAAGAATAGAATATGTGTCAAGAAAAATTAAAATAATGATTTTAATATTCAATATATATAATAATTCATCATATAATAAAATTTAAAGAAAAAACAAATAATGATTAAAATAAAAATATTAATTATACATAATCTCACACGTAACAGGTTTTCATAAGTGAGTGCGATTGGTTGGAGTTTGAAGAGATGAAAGCCTAAACAATATAGTGTCAAACACCGTGTTTTGAAATGTTTCTATTACTTTATATTTTATTTACAGATTAAAAACTAACAGTAGGAAAGTGTAGGGTCTTGGCGGTAGTGTCTTTGATTCTCGACAAATCTTTCCACCCTCGCTTGCGGCTCGTGCGTAAATATTTCTCTCGAGTGCAGCAAAGTACCATTTTGCGCACTAGTTGCACAAATAACTATTATGATTCGAGAGGGAGAGGACATTTTTTTCAATTTAAAATATGCTAAAGATAAAACAAATATTTTTAGTCGTTATCGAAGAAACAAAGAAGCTTAATCTTTTCTATCGCTTGAATTATTTTTATTACCTTTATTTCTTACTGATTTACTCAATGTTGAAAATGGTGGATTTCTCTGAATCGAAAAATATAAAAATGTTTTGTAAATAAACAAGTCCAAAAAGAAAGATAATATATCAACGACAGACTGACATTGACTTGAGGTTAACTCGAAAAGTGTAAATCCATCAAAACCTCAAAATCGAATTTTCGCGCCATCACAAAACTTTCTTTTAGAAAGTAGATTAAATCATTGTTACAAGGAAGGTACCTCACAAACAAGTGAAATTAAATTGAAGCCTGTAATAACAATAATGACATAGCAGTCTTGTATTATTTATTACTAGCGTTAAGCCCGTGGCAACGGGCAGAATAAATATGGAATAAATATAGCTGAGAGATAATTATTTATAATTAAAATATTTAAATAGATTTTTACTGTTTAAATAGTAAATTTTATGCTAGGTGCTTCATTACAGTGGGATGGCTTAGTGGTAGAGTGCTTTGCTTCATATTCTGGAGGTCACTGGTTCAAGTCCACCATATAGCTCATCAACTTTTAACGTTATAAATCATTTAGAGGTGAGTCGCCGTCGCCGTCGCTCGTCGGGACACTACTCGATTATGTAAAAGATTGTATTAATTGTATTTATTACTTGTATTAATTACCCAAGTCTTGTTAAAACCATTAAAAACCAATCTATAGGAATGTGCTAAAATACTGTCTAACCTTGACGAAGGTTATCTTGACTAGAGTGATGTAAACAGACCAAGGCTTTGCTTTAAGATTCTAACATAATCTTTACTAACATATGAACAGTAAATTTACAGCAACTGGGTGATAAAACAATTCTATTGGTATTGTACCGCAGATTAAAAAAACTTCCATATAATAACTTATATTACTTTTACTTATATATAAACATTATATGTAATAAAAATCATTGTGGAACTGCAAACATAGTAACGACTGGACTGCAGAGTGTGATGAGCAGGTTACTGATTTTCGAAGGCTAACAAGACGTTTATAAATGAATACGCTGAGTTAATCATCTGTAATAAGCAATACAAAAAATTATTTTATATTATAAGAAATATATATACAGGGTGGCACAAAAGTATGGAACCCCCTGAATAACTCGTCAGAAATGCATTTTTTTTTTTTTTTTTTTTTTTTGAAAAAAGTTAAATACAAAAGTTTCAGGATTTTTCCTTAGCTATTCAATGGTGACCTTGGATTTGACCTTAAACTTGCCCTTCAGGGTCATTTGAAGGTCAATTTTGTTATTTTAAATGGGAACCCCCATTTTTTATTGCAGATTTAAAAAGAGCAGGAAATGTTACGTAAAATATTACCTTAACCCTGTCCTTGAGCATGAGCATGCCCTTTCAGGTCATTCCAAGGGCAAAATTGTTTTTTTCAATGGGAAACCCTCATTTGTATTGCGGATTGCGAAATAACCAAATTTTTCCCTTTAACAGTGGCCTTGACCATAGGGTAAACAACGTCCTTGACCATCACATTCAAGGTCATTTAACCCTCCCCCCCCCCCCCTCTTTTTTTATTAATTTTTTTGTTGTAAGTACTTTTATTCAATTTTTTTTGGCACTTGTTTACTTGGGTACATACCTCCAATTCACCTCAAAAATGAGGTGAATTTGTTTTTATCCATCCGGGTAGACTTATGTTGGTACTCGGATGGATTAATAAGGGTTTAGCATAAAAAAAGTGTTTTTAAATTTCCTACTCCAAAGTAAATCCCTGATCCCAAAATACATTGACTAATGGAATTTGTTACTTTTTGTTACATAAGTGTGATGTTCCTTTGTCCCAAAATACATTAGACTTAATGTCCCTTTGTCTAACTTAATGGTTGGACTAATTGATTTTGTCACTTTTTGTTACATATGTGTAATTTTCCTTTGTCCCAAAATACATTGGACTTAATGTCCCTTTGTCTTATTTGATTGTTAGGCTAACAGATATTGTCACTTAACATTACAGAAGTGTGATATTCCTTTGTCCCATTGTACATTGTACAAAATATTAAATTTTCTTTATTGCTCCAATTTCTGAAATATATCTACATAAATATATAAAAAATGCCATTTAATTTTACTTACGCTGAAACCATTAAAACATCTCCTACTTCGTTATCCTTTCAGTCAGTAATATGGCTTGTTTCATATTAATGCCTCAACTTTAAGTTTATCCATGTCTTTCTCTTCGAAATTGTAATTTTTTCCAACCTTCCAGATTTGATTTTATTAAAAATGAATTATGTCATTAAAATGATTTCTTTGACTTGTCATTGTCATTTTTGTCAATAAAAATACTTGCCCTAGGTATGTACCCAAGTAAACTCCTGCCCTATAGCACCTTATTTACTTGGGTACATACCCAAGGTATGTACCCAAGTAAACTTCTACCTCTATTACGCCTTGTTTACTTGGGTACATCCTTTTTTCTTTTCTTGTCTTCCCCCTTCTTAACCCCATACAAAAGCCCCACTGCTTTTCAACATCCCGATTAAGTTTGTCTATTAATTTATTTTATTTTATTTCCAATATATAAATGGTATGTACCTAGGTAAACTCTTTCCCTATGGCACCTTGGGTACATACTTATTGGTATGTACCCAAGTAAATAAGTACCTTTTTTTTAAGGTCGACCACATCCTTGAACATGACAAGTAATAAGACCATGAATAAATATATACCATAGATAAATGAGTGCACTAATAAAAGGAACAGCTATACCAAAATTCAATGTTGCCGTTATCAATATTGATAATAACTACTTTTACACTTGGATACTCAGAGGAAGAAAGGGGCCCGAAGAAGAAAGAAAGCCCCTTCGGTACATAGGAACTGATATATTAATAACTGTTCTGTTGGCACATGATTTTCTTTTCCTGCAAACTTGTTTTATTACTAGTGGCATTGGTCCCAACAACATATCCAAAAATTGTAGATACCCGACCTTTTGCAATGATTTTTACTTTTTGAATGGACTATAATCCTAGTTTAGAAATAAAATGTAATATAAATTTCGATAAAATATTTTTAATAAATAAATTCTTTTAAACTAATAGAATTTCATCGGGTTTATTTATATTTGTTTCTTGTTTTTTACAGGTTGTAACGATATGCTATACGTCAAAATCGTATTTATAAATACTTTTTTTATTATTATCCGTTGGATGTGTTTGCATACATTCGTGCCAAATTTCAACCCGATTGGACCGCATTTAGGATTTTTTAAAAATTTTCTGACAGCAAACTGGGTTCATGATGGCGGAAAATGTTGATTTTCCGGGCAGCACAACTACATGTAACGAGTAATATTTATACCAAGTTTCATTCAACTTTCTAGCTTAGAAACTGTGGGAGTTATGCGAAACAGAGACAGACTGACATTCCGCTAAAAACCGCTCAAATCGTCTTAAAAAAGCCCAAAACGGATAATTCCGTTTAAATCTCGTTTTCGGATTTTTTGGGCGAAAACTACTTTTTTTCAGAATACCTTCTGAAAAAGGTGAGGAAAAAAAATACTTACCGAAATCACTTTTTTTTAAGATATCAACAATAATAGGAAGTATTTAGAACGAAAATTTAAACATCTAAACATTTGTAACAGGACTTATAAATACAAATTCTTTCAATCAAAACCACATATATATGTATATATACACTCGTACAAAGAAGAATAAATATATAATATATTAACATTAATCAGATCGATTTGAACCTGATAAGGGAAAATCGCTAACCCATAAATAATAACAAAGTATTAACTGCTATTAGTTTATACCTAATCCTAACCTAAATTTAATTAATTTTTCTTTACACAACGACTTAGTAAAAACATCCGCAAAATTATCTTCAGATTTGACATATTTAATTTGGAAAACATTTTTGTTTACTAAATCTTTAATAAAATTGTATTTGATATCAATGTGTTTAGTTCTTTTGGAGTTTTCGGAAGCTTTCACCATAGAGATTGCACTCTGGTTGTCTATATGCAGTACAACCTCTACTTCAAAGTTACCGAAATCTTTTATAATACCTTTTAAATTTACTATATCTTGAGCGGCAGATGAGGCAGCCACATACTCAGCTTCTGCTGTCGACAATGCTACACAATTTTGCTTTTTAGTGAACCAAGAAACTGCATTTCCACAATAGAAAATTACACACCCACTGGTGCTTTTACGGTCTGCCTTATCTCCAGCCCAATCAGCATCTGAATATGCTAATAAGTTTTGATTTTGTCCCCTCCTATATACTAGGCAGTGCTCCTTAGTGCCATTCAGATATCTCAGTACTCTTTTCGCTGCACACCAGACATTCTGAGTTGGCTTGTCAAGAGCGCGGCTTAGATAGGAAACGGCAAACATCAAATCAGGCCTTGATGTTGTAGCTACGTACATTAAACATCCTATTAGCTCACGATATGGAACTTCAATAATTTCTCCTTCCGAATCAATCTGAAAATTTTGTTCCATGGGTGTAGCCATGGTTTTACATTCAAACATTTTAAAGCGTTCTAATATTTTATCAATTGATTTTGATTGAGAAATTTTTAAACAATTTTTATCCCTAGTTATTTCCATACCTAAATAATTTTTAACATCACCCAATACTTTAGCTTTGAATTCCCCTTTTAAATTGTTTATAGTTTCCTCATACTCCCCCGCAATCAAAATATCATCTACAAATACTAAGACCCATGTTGACCCTTTGGAATATAAACAACAATCATATTCTGAACGTTTAAACCCAATTTCTAACAAATAAGAATTTATCCTAGTGTTCCAACATTTTGGGGACTCTTTCAAACCGTATAATGACCTAACTAGTTTTAATACTTTATTTTTATTTTTTTCTTTAGGTAACCCCTTAGGAATTTTTATATATACCTCATTTTCCAAATAACCGTTTAGGAATGCAGTTGGTATGTCCAATTGCTTTACAGGTAAATTATTTTGAGTAGCATATGACAATAAAGTTCTGAGAGTAGACATTCTTGCAACTGGTGAATATGTTTGATAAAACTTAGTCTCTTCCTTGACTTGAAATCCCTTAGCCACCAACCTTGCCTTTTTTCGGCCGTCTTCTTTCGTTCTAAAGACCCATTTTGTTCCAATAGCTCTTTTTCCTGGAGGTAGATCAGCTGGTATCCAAGTTCCAAGCTCTTGGAGAGAATTCAGTTCACTCCTAATTGCACTTTCCCAATCTTTCCCTTGACGCATAGCTTCCTCATAAGTTTCAGGATCTTCGTTGGCTGTTAGTAAACAGTAGGCTTCATACAACTCATATTCATTTAATTTCGCTGGCATTACCTTTTTTCTTTTTCCTCTGCCTAATTCCTCTTCATGTTCTATTTCTGTTTCATCATTTTCAATTTCTACATCTTGATCATCTTCTTGAATTAACTTTATTAAATCTGAACTATCTTTTTCTTTTTCTGGTTTTGATTCATTTTTGACATATTTAAATTCTTTTTCATTAAATATTACATCTCTGGAGCACAAAATTTTCTTCTCCACAGGATCCCAAAGTCTATAACCACTTTCACAATATCCAACCATTCTTACTGGTGAAGATCTTGGTTCCAGTTTACCTTTTTTAGGAATATTTACCATCCATGACTGACATCCGAACACACGTAATCTTGAGAGATCATTCTTGCCATACCATCGGCTTGCTGGAGTTTCACCATTATTGGATACAGTTGGAGATCTATTTAGTTCATACGCAGAACTCATCACCATTTCACCCCAAAGATATTTCGGCAAACCCGTGTCTACCTGTTTTGTTCTAATTTTATTTAAAAGTGTTCTATTCATCCGCTCTGAAGTTCCGTTCATCTGAGGTGAATAAGCCATGGTGTACTGTATAATAATACCTTTACTTCTACAATATTCTTTGAACCTATTTGAAGTGAATTCTCCTCCGTTATCACATCGGATCTTCTTTGTTTTCACGCCATGCTGAGTTTTAATTTTTTGTATATAATTTATAATATTATTTTCAGCTTCACTTTTTTCTTTTAGTAGTTTTACATCTAAAAAATGTGAATAATCATCTATAATTACTTGAAAATATTTTTCTCCATTAAATGTTGGGGGGTTGATTGGACCGCAAATATCTGTATGGATCAACTCTCCTATTCTCGTTGTCCACTTTTTGGCACTCTTAAATGGCTTTCTTGTAGCTTTTCCTTGTAGGCATTCACTACATTTTTCATTACTTGTAGGAAGATTTAGAAGATGCATGCTATGTCGGTTTAGATGACCTAACCTACGATGCCATAGCTCTGCAGCCTCTTCTGATGCCTTTAAACTCTGTAGATTTTTTGTTTCATTTTTCAATTCTATTTTTAATTTAAATAAATTGTTTTCTTCACTGCACTTTAATTTCATTCCTTTTCTGACAATATTTACACCGAATTTACTAAAATAGACCGAATTACCATTTTTCATTAATTTTCCGACACTTAAAAGATTATGGCTTATGCCTTTTACTATTAATGCTTCTATCTTAATTTTTATTCCCTGGCACTTGGCTGAGATAACTCCTTTTTTCTTAGCTATCATAGTACCACCATTAGCTGTGTGAATTGTAACATCTCTTTTTAGATTCTGAACATTTTTCATGAAGCCCTCCATGTTTTCAGAAACTAGATGTTCAGTTGCACCTGAATCCAAAATAAAAATGTCTGTTGTCACTGGTGCATCAGAAACATTTAAGGAGTATTCTAATTTTGACATTTCATTTTTCGATGAATAATGACTCTCTTGATTTTCACGAAAAGTACCTCTTGATTTATAATTCTGGTTTTTATTTCGAAAATTAGGTTTAATTTGTGTATTTTTAAATCTACAATCGGCAATTTTATGTCCAGGTTTAAAACATTTATAACAAACAAAAGGAGCCGCATTGAAATTTGTTTGTCTTTCGTGGACATTGGTTTTGTTTTTGAATTTTAATTCCTCGTCAAGCAATCTAGATTTTACAAAGTCCATAGTTAATTCTGTATTCACTGTTTCAATAGCCGTAATAACCGAATCATATTTTTCATTTAATGTCAATAACAAATGGCACACTCTGTCACTTTCATCTAATTTCGAGCCTAAACTTTCAAGTTCTCGTACAACTGAATCAAATTTTAAAAAATGTTCTTCTAATTTTTCTTTATCTTTCAATTTCATTGTTAACAATTTCTTTTTTGCGTGTAGTTTTGAAAATACGCTTTTTCTTTCAAAAACATTTTCTAGAGCCTTCATCATTTCTCCTGCTGTCTTAGCATCTTTGATCAAGTCTAGATGTTTATCAGAGACACACTGAACTATTATTGATTTAGCTTTCGCATCCTTGATCATTAGTTCTTTCTTCTTTGCTGAATCTTCATTCTCATAAATAATTTGATATTCCTTCTCCATAACCATGATTACTTGTTTTTCTTCTAACAAGCATCTTACTCTAAATTTCCAATGATTGAAATTTTCACTACTTAAAATAGGGAGATTTCCTTCACTCATTTTTCAATTTTCTTTTTTTTTCAATTTTTATTTTATCTGTCACTTTGACACAAATATTTAAAATTTGTTACTTACAATAGTTGAAGCTTACTCTTGCGCAGATACGTTGCTGCCCATAACCTGTTAGAATTACTGAGACAAAGACTCTAGGCTTCTTTAACTAATTATCATTTTAATATACATTCAACTTAAACTAGTTTACAATTATTTTATTTATAACATTGACAACCACTTTTCCATCTGACATATATTTATATTAAATATAAATATATAACAAACTTAACAGTAAAATGATGATTATTGAATTTTAAACACTGTATGGTTTACTATAAATATCCTTTATTCGATAATCTAGAAGTAAAGAGGTAATCATTACGTCTTACTAACAATTACGTTATTAAGAATGATAAGTCGCAGATATTGTAAAATAAAAGTGTAAGCTATAAAAAAAAGTATATTTGTAAAAAATGAAATATTTAGTAGAAACTTAAATTAATGTAATTACTGAGTCAGGGAAATTGATATTATTAAATGTTCGGTTATAATGAAAAAGAGCTATTTACAATAATTTTTATATACAAATAGAAATACTTATAGAAATAAATGAAATACTTATAACTTACCAATTGCCAGGGGCCGCCAAATCCCCGAGCTTTTTTTCTCCTATTTTGGTAATTTGACTGGTCTATCAGGGGTTTCCATACTTTTGTGCCACCCTGTATATATATGAGTGTGTGCATGTATGTACCAGTATGTATACTCAAAGCTACGATTTGGAGAGTATAATTTTCTCAGTAATGGAATTGTGGCGACAGCCATTGGGATTCTTTAGCCTTATGTTTCTTACGTCAATGATATTGTTTACCTTATGTTATGTCAACGTTGAAATATAATTTAGTCTAGTTTTGTTCAAGGCGAGCGTTTATTTTCTTATAATTAACTTATTATAGCTATAGCAAGCGTGTAGCTAAAGGAATAATTATGTACTCTTGTATTATAGTTCTGATTCTATTCCTAGAAGGCTATGGGAAAAACTATTTAGGCATTTTATTTAAATCCTTCAAGATAATAGGAAACATAGCCACTAATACCTAGCAAAAGCCCCTTTCACTTTTTCTTCACAAAATTCTAGCTCTATTTTTGTCAGTCACTTTTAAGCGTACTATTCTTGGTTATAAAATGACACTTTTGAGCACTTTTCACTTGTCAAGCAGTATATTTTAACATTAACATCGGCATCATAACGTAAGAAATATCATGAGCTTGACAATTAGTGCAAAATATTTTATTCACAGACCATAGTGATTTGTATTTTTCTGATTTGTCATCATTACGGATTGAGAAAGAGACCTCTAGTTTGCAATGTTCTTTCATTTCTACCCCCTATGGGTACATTTCCTTTCTTTTAGCTGCCCTATCAATCCCCTAAATGTTTATACCTTATAGGCATTTAATGAGTTTGGTTTTCTCCTCTCATTATTGCTTTTAATAGGGGCAAATCATTTAATTTATGTGAAATAATAACATTATAAGTACTTAAAACTATAAGGATAAGCATCCACTGCACGAGAGGTCGTACTACCAAAGGCCACGTGCATCCCTAAAATTACATCAAACATCTAAATGAAGTTCTTGCACAAGGAAAGTTTAATAAAACTACTTGATTTTATCCTTTTGAGATTTCAGGTCGTAGACTTCCACCAATCTTGCCTTATTAAGGTTTTAGTATATTTACTTTCAGAGTACGAGTATAGGCCAGTCAAAATATACATTAAAAAATAGTTCGTACAAGTTAGGGTACTGTAATCCTAAGTTTGCAGCTTCGAAAAACCGGATTTTTTCAGCTTTTGCCATATAACTCTTAAACTATGTATGTGTTTTTCAATATTAGTCGTTATATTTATTTTTAAAGTATAGTAAATTTGCAGTAGCATAAGTCCAACTGCAGTTATCCACATTTAATATTTTCCGAGATATGGCACTTTAATAAATTGTCAGTTTTTTCCGAAAAAAAAAATGGGAATTTTAAGTATTTTTTCGGGTCAAATATTGGCATAAAACAACGTTGGAGTAAAATAACTTTGCTGGTCCCATATGTTTCAACCTTATGCGGCAATTTGTTTCTCTTCCACAAGCGCACAAAAATACATTTACTTACACATATGCATAAAACCTCACTCCTGCGAGCAAAGACATAAGAAATGAAGTTGGAGTAAAATTAATTAGCTTTTATGCAAGCACAAAATTAAGCCTGTTGACGTAGATAATACCATAAAGAACAAAAGACGGAGATAACTCGTAAACTAAACTAAACTAACAAAAGCTTTTGACATATAACTCGTAAACTATGTGTTTTTCAATATTAGTCGTTTTTACTATTTTAGTACAGTAAATACAGAAAAAAACGTACAGTAAATTTGCAGTTGCAGTAGCATAAGCCTGCAGCATAAACTGCAGCTCTCCACAAACCCAGCAAAGAAGAATAAAGGAATTAGGGCATAGTACTACTAACTATCGAATGAGCCAAACAAAGTAACTGATCAGCATGCTTTCCGAGGTAGGAGACAACCTTATCCTACAAAATTTGACGAGGAGTAGACTGTTTTGGGTGATGTGGACGAATGCACAGGAATGGGGAGACATGTCCAGCTTTAGGTCAGGTCTGTTCAGCATGCAAAGGCAAAGATGATTTTGCATGGGCATGTCTTAAAACAGGAAGAGTAGTAGTTCAAGATGGAGAAATTAAAGATAGAAGAGCTGCAAGGGAAAAAAATTGTGTTGAGGAGGACGACAGTTCGCATTCGGATAATCTACATAAGTAGTAGTAAGAGGGCGGGGAGGCCAGGCTAGCAAATAGACTTGGGTCCTTTTTGCCAACCCCTGAACTCACACCTACCGAAACACCACAGAATTACCCTCGAATTTCCTTGTTTGGATCACAAAGGAGAGAATATCTTGCCACTCTATGATCTACATAAAATAAATGCTGTAACGAAAGGTTCAAAGGGATTTTTAGAAGTTATAATAAATGGGGAAAAAAGTAGAAAAACGTGAGAATGAGGAATAATCTTTCAACAATGTACGTATCATTGTTTGGGTTTTCCTGGACTTTGGAATTCTCTCTACCTCCTGGTTTGAGAATATGCTTGGTTAAAACCAAAGAGTTAGACAAAAACGTAGAAATAAGCAAATTAAAAGAAGAATTTGGAGAATTATTGAAAAATAAGTTGGGAAGGGTGCAAGGATATAAAGCTAACATTAACATTAAAGAAGAGGCTTCTCCAAAATGGTTTTACCACCTCGAGTCCCATTTTCCCTAAAAAAGAAGGTGGAAAAAGAGGAATTAAAATTGGTTGTTGACATAGGGGTGATAGATCCAGTTGATGCTACGACACCAATTGAATCGTCATCTCCTTTAGTGGTAACGCCAAAACCAAATAATAAAATTAGGTCATGTGCAGATTTTAAAGTGACAATTGACAAACACATTATAATTGATAGAAATCCTCTGCTACGGTTTGAAGAAATCATGGAAAAGTTGACAGAAGGAAGAGACTTTAGCACTATCAATTTACGAGATGCACACTGCAAATAGAAGTGGGAGAAAAGTGTAACAATTATTTTGATATTGTCACGCTCGTAGGTACATTTTGCATACAAGCGAATGCCTTTTGGGGTGTCTGCGGCTCCTAGTATTTTTCAAAGTCTGATGGATACTGTCTGATAGAAGAAATACCAGGAGTTACCTGTTACCTCAACGATATAATTGTAACAGGGCGCTCAAAAGAGGAACACATTCGAAATCAAAGAGAAGTTGCGAAAAGGTTGCAGTTTCGTGGTTTGTGGTTAAAAATGGAATAATGCAACTGGATGAAAGAGGAAAGGTGGGAGAAATTACAATTATAATAAATTAAAGGATATGCTAAACCCGCTAAACCGTCATTCAAGGTTAACTTGGCCCCCGGGAATATTTTCTGTATACGCTAATGCACAATTGCACCTAAGTCATACGAATTAAGCGTACCTATGCCGATGCACGTTCCAGAGGTAGTACAACGTAAGCCCTGTGTGTGCTCACCCTGAACTATTCGGTTGATACCTACAGTTGCGAAGGAGTCGTGGTTTGAATTAATAGAGACGAAGGCTGTACAGAGTCCAAGAGGTTCCAGAGTTCTGGCCAGCATGATCCTGAGAGATCTCTTCATATCTTCAGGCCAATCGTACCAGTTAGTGAAGTATAGCTCCTCTCTCAAAGATTCACTCTGATGCACATTAACAGTACATGAAAAAAAGAAATATTAAAATAAGATACATTTTGTTGTTAACATATATTTATACATTTTCCACTCTAAACTATATAATACATTGAATGAAGTAACTATTTTCTTGGGAAATAAAGATTAAGGTATGTAAAACACACTATCAATAGATATATTTGTTTAATTTTTTTACCAAATCAGTTATTTGTTGACCCAGATGGCTAGCTACTCCTCCGATGAAAATATTTATTGTGAGTAAAATAGCGAATATAATTCTTAAAGCATAATCATTAGTCTAAACAAAATAAATAAAAAAAATATCAAATTAAAAAATACGCATATATATTATTCATGAAGGTATTATAAATTAAAAAATATTGCATAATTTTAAAATTATTAAATATAATGTACCGTGGTAGGTTTTTTTTGGGAGTTCCTAAGGCGCTGAGAAAGACTTTAGTGAACTCTAGCGCCACCTGTCGGCATTTTTCTTTCCTCTCTACTCCTAGAGCCTTCGTATTCGTGCACCGTCTGCCATCTACCGGTACTACGAGGAACCTACTACGCCCCTTCGTCGCCAACCCCCCCTTTTCGCTTGCCTTACCCTCTTCAATTCTGCTACATTTTTTTTTATATATTTGTTTCTTTTTCTCATATCTTTTCTTCTATTTCAGCTAGAAAATTCCTTTTTGTATCTAAATTCTTATTTTCTCTTTCTTAAATTTTCTAGACCTGTTTCGTCCCTTTTGATTTCAACCATTATATCAGTGTTGCCATCACTCTGCGAGACATCATGTTTTCAGCACCGTCGAAGGTATCCGCGCTTTTTTATCACTGGATGCCGCCCGGCGATTAGCCGTCTGTTGCCGTATAGTACCTTTACGTTTATTTTTCTCCGAAATGTCGGATTTTATCTTAATTTCTAGTAATTTATTCTGATTCTCTATAATCTGTTTTACCGTTTGATATAACTACCGTTTAAATGAATTATTTTCTCTTCACGATGTGAATGGATGTATATATCTTCTCTTGCAAATCGATGTGACCTATGGATTCGACCACCTGTATGTTCACATGTTCTGAGGCCGTCTTTCTACGCTTTTAAACTGTAAGTCAGATTTTCTTTTCGCTTTAACTCCGGTGAGGAATGTTGTAACAGTTAGGTTTTGCGTATAGGCTTTACAACTTAATTATTTATTCCAGGCGTTGTAGCTTGTTCTGTGGTGTTTGTAGCTGAGGGAACTATGACGACGTCGTTCGAATCTTTTTAATTGTATCTTCACTTTCTCTGTGACTTCCTACCTTATCTTATCGGTGAACATATAGTTCAGTCTAAAATTTATTTTAATATTAAAATAATGAAGTGTGTCTTATAGACTTTTCCACTTCCAGTTTAAAGTGCCGGGGCAAAGTCTTAACATAATCAAGACATCGCCAAGATCCGACCTGCGGGCTTGAATATGTGGCCGAACACCAATTATATAACACCACGGATAAGACATCCGTGTGCTCTGCTCTTCTATCTTCGAACATCATGAAAACACCTCACCGTATCGTTTGAACAATTTAGTACCGTTTTATTTCTTTTAGTCCCGTTTTGTTCCCATATGTACCTTAATTAAGTTTACCTGTGTTCCTCGTGATGATATTGAATCACTTTACGCAGATCGCGGAAAGTGCCAATCTGACAGAGGATTACACATTTAATTTTCTTTCTTTAACTGTAATTAAATTGAGTATCTTAACTTTCCGTTTTGTCCCGTATCTCCCTTAAATAATTTTACCGTTTCATACTTTTACCCCTGGGTACCATTTACCCTATTTCTGACGTTTAACTGTAAGAGTTTTAAGAGTCGGCTTAAATTCACACTTTTACCCGTATCAACTCTCTCACTCTGTGGATCTTCTTCAAGGAGGTGAAGAAGCTGTCACCACAGAGTACCTTAATATATATTATCATTATTCTATTAATAACTTGAACCGCCGTCGGGCTATTTCCTATGTTTAATCGTTCAATGGACCACGGGGAGTCGTGGTATTAGACCATTGAACACTTTTCTCGGTCAGTAACTTTTATAATTTAATATTATATTTTATTTTAATTCTTTTTTTTTTGTTTTGTTTTGTTTAGAGCTCCATTACGTGACCTTCTGTATGGGTAGTTTGTTCAGCCGAAACCTTGTAACCCGCGGAATTAGTCAGGATAGGGAGTGGACTTCTAAACAGGGCGGTAACCCTTTTGTTTTTATTTTAATTTACTTCTTTCGGTGGACTAACCCCTAGCGTAACCACTGTGGCGGAGGTAAGGCTAGCCGTTCCTCTGTTACGCGTTGACAGGATAGTTAGGATTCGGGTTAGTCCTACCCTTTAATTTATTTATTTTAAAAGGTCAGTCAACATTATAATTTTAGTTGGATCACCAGTGTTGTTGGCCACGTCACTGCTGATAAACTCACATAAATTATGATTAAACAATTTATATATTTTACCAGAACTGCTGTTTATATATATGTATATATATTTTTTTTTAAATTTTGGATTACAATTCATTTTTATGGACATTGTCCATCACATATAAAAGTTTATTTTATTGTCTGTCTACCTACTTCCTACCAACACTCTTAAGTTATTCACCTTAGTGGAGTTTATCGTTTTGAGCAGAACAGTGGTACTCTTCTCAGAGCTGTATTACCTACCTGGTCTATGATTATATCATATACCTATATTTATGTGACCTTCTCTTGAAGGGAGCACAATAAATAAAAAGTAAATAAATTAAATCTCAAAAAAAGGAATGCTCACAGTTACTATAATGCATATGCCGAGAGCGAAGATAATTGCCCCAGAACTAAATGTTATTAGCAAAGGAACGCCGCTGACTTCTTGTAAATTTTCGAATAAACTGAAACATATATGGAAATAAATAATTAAATGATTAATTATGTCTATATAAAAGGGTTGATTATTGACTCTAGAGGACAAATATAAGTAACTTATATTTAACATACTATTTCTTTCTATTTTATTAAAATAAAAAAGTTTTGTAAATAAACAAGTCCAGTTTTGTACTTGCCAGCAGATTAGTAAATGGGTTTATTTCATTTATTAGGTTTTTTACTAAAATATATACAAAAAGTTGCACTTTGAAAAAGTAAACTAAGGAAATACAATTTCCTTACACAAAGTATTTGTAATAACTAATAACAGGGTTTGGGTACTTAATAACCATCTTCAGATTCTAAATTAGTAGTTCACAGTTCACACAATACATAAGTGACACACAATAGATAATCAATTATTATCGATAACATATGTAATGGAAAATAAAAACGGGTTAGAAGTTTTAATGTTTTTAGGTTCAATTCTTCACAACATCTTTCAAACATTGGGGGGATGGTGGGGGTGTATAACATCGTCCTTCTAATTAGACACCACCTTAAAATTATTAAATGTGAAATTTTAATAGTTAATTACACGTTTCCTACTTTAGTAAACCTTTAAAGCAATGCATAACATATCATGCTGATAAAAACTTTTTTTATAGTCTAAAGTCCGGTATAAGGAATATATTACTCATCTGTTATTTAATTAGCATTAAGAATATGAAGGAGAATGTGTAGAATGATACATCGCAAATAGGTTGCCTAGCTATATCGAGTACCGATGATGTTAAATAATGGAATGTTTATTACCTTCCCCTTACTTCAACTTCCCCGATGTGTTATTTATGAAAAGTGAACATTAACCGAGAGAATTCACCCCAAGGAATTCAAAAAATAAGGGTTGCCTACTTTCCCCTCTGGCCAACTATGGAGTTGCTAGGTATAAACAGTAGGGTGGGTCGAAAAAACAAAGTTTGGGAAATCCAACAAATCAATGTGATAAAAACTGGCCAAATGGGTTGAAAACATGGCCCAAAACATTTGGGCCCCATCGGACCTCATTTAGGTGGGGCGCGGTGGCCCCAAAGTATGTATACTAATTCCGCATCACTACTGAATTATTTATAACAAAAAATTATTATTAATTAATCCATAATACTGACGATTGATAGATAACCACTTAATGCAAAAAAAGTTTTGGTTAATCTGATAGCTATTGTTAGACATATATAATTTTTTTAAACATTTTGTAACGAAGTCAAGTTCCTGCAGCTACTCAGTTTTTTTGCATGAGCTCCACCCTAGCCCCCCCCCCCCCACATTGTCATGAGCTAGCAAGTAGCTTTGTAATGAAACTAAGTACAGCGAGACTAGATAAAATAATAAAGAGAAAATTATATTAATTATAGGGTAAAATCTTTTTTTAACTCAACTTAGTAAATTTTCCCTTACTCTTTAATTTGCTTGAAATTTAATAATGTCTATCCTCTGAAGTCTTATTCACTGAAGATGAAGCCTCCTCCACTAGTTTAATTCTTCTTTCAACAGCTTGACTGTGACTAGGATAATTTGTAAATAATGTTGATTTACTTTTATTCCAATAAGCTACATTTTTTAACTCTTCTAATCATCGATTGATGATTCGATCGTCTTCGATCGATTGAAGGCGGATCCGTAATATTTTCGTAGTCCCAATTTATTAGGTTGAAGTATCCTTTTGCGTTGAAATTAATATAGTGAATTTTAAAAGGCTGTTTATAATATTTGAATGACAAATCAGCGAAATAGTACTTTTCAGCCTAAAAACAGTTAAGTAATGTTTAATTTTGCTGCCGCGAGTAGATAATAGTACATTACGTGTCGAGTGTGGAAATTAGCATTTTGCATGCGAGTGTGGTGTTTACACCCGAGCGATAGCGAGGGTAGTAAAACCACACGAGCAATGCAAAATGCCGTTTTCGCACGTGTTGCGTACCGTACTTTATCTACGATTGTTAGATTTTAATAATAAATGCAGAAAAAAATAATAAACTTCCTGTATGTAAGCTCGTATTTCTCTTTTGATAAAGATGACATCAATTCGTTAGTAGTAATTTGTGCCGAAATAATTATTTCGGAAGGCGTATTATTCTCCTCATATTCTTCATAATCACTTAAATCACTCATTGATTTTCACTAAAAACTCGATGCAAACAGTTACTTTTATTAAATAAACATCAAATTAGTTATGTTAAATGTAAACAAACTCGCTAATCGTGTGTAAAGCTGAAGAATAATTCTTCTTCTTTACGTCACTAGAGTGGAAAAAAAGAGGGATTCTTCTTCTTTACATCACTAGAGTGGAAAAAGAAAGGAATTGTTTAAAACTCATGAGACACGCATGCGCAATTAATACAGGTGTGTAAAGAATCACTTTCTTCTAATCTAAACAGATATACAATGTTTATATTACGTATCAATCGTAGATAAAATAATTTACAGCTCCATCTTTGATACTGCTACTGCACTTTATAGTAAACCAAGTCGGTGCATATACTCTCTGAATATTGGTAACTAATTTGGTTAAATTGACTGAAGGTATTTATTTTACTGGAGATATATAATCGCAACATACGATTGCCTATTGTAACCCATCTAGAATGGGCAAGGATTCCTGGGTTCTTATTTACCAGATCATCTGGACAATATCCTTCAGAAACTGATAACATTTCCAAAAGGCATCTTTGACCAGTGCTTAAGTCATTAATGTTGATATTTGTAGGAATATATGTTTGAAGTGGTTCAAACAACTGGATTGTGACTCCTAAAGGTCCAGGGCTCAAACTATATAGGATATGTGTCTCCGTTATTTAGTTCTGCCATTAAAATTACTAACTCAATTTAGAAGTTTCTTAAAGATAAGAATATTGATTCTTCTGAATTTGTCGTATTTGGATAAATGACTGAACGGCTGCAAATATTGTAATCAGAGGAGGTGCAAAAAGACTGCCTGAATGTAAATTTGGTATACCGCTTCAGTGGTCAGTTTGTCTGCTTCACAGCAATGAACTACCTCTTCGTCACCTACTTATTTACTAATTACCCTAGTCCCAGTCAAGCTGTTGAAAGAAGCATTAATCTAAAGACGGAGGCTTTATCTTCAGTGAATAAAAGTGAGGACAGATCTTATTAAATTTTAAGCAAATAACGGGAAAAATAAGGGGGAAAAAGGCAAATTAATAAGTAGGGAAAAATTGGCTAAATTTGTGTCGAAATAGTTATTTACGCACCAAGGGAGTAAAATATGTGATTGCACCCTGAGCGATAAAGTTTCCTGAGGCGAAGCCTAGGGAACCATAACGTTCACTCCCGAGGTGGAGCCGAGGAAGTTAATTATTGCAAGGGTGCAAGTGATTTTTACTCCCGAGGTACGTACAAGATTTTACCTCCAGAAGGGAGAAAAAAAAATTAAATGAGATTTTAATTTTAAAGTACTTTATGTTAAAAAACTAAACATTTTTATATTTAAAAAATCATTTTTCATTTTTAATAAATTGATATAGACTATTAATAATTCACCAAATAAGTTTAATCATGTTAATATTAAATGATAGATAGTAATTATTTAAATTTCAATGAAAAATTAAATGGGAGAATCAGCTGTTAGCTTTTTTATATTTAAAACAAATGATATATACTATTAATAATTCACCAAATAAGTTTAATCATTTAAATATTAAATGATGGATAGTAATTATTTGAATTTCAATTCTAAAATTAAATGGGAGAATCAGCTGATAGCCGAGTCGTGTATTATATGGTATTGACAATTAATGTATAATCATATGGATGGGTAGATCTACATTTAGAAATTATGATTTCTCTTTTAACTTTTTGTTTGTTTTACTGATGAGT
>KZ653408.1:0-18986 GCA_001010745.2 Gerris buenoi
ATTTAAAAAAATATATTTTTTCAAGATGAAATGTAGAAATGTATATGATACAAGGGAAATATTGAAATTATCTTGAAATCACACTGTTTGTGTGAATTGTTGGGTTTCAGTAGTATGAAGTGTAGAAGCCCTTATATTATTATATTGGTTTAACTAGCCCCTCAGCTGGGGGTGACTCCTCATAGAAAATCACACTCACCTGGTGCCTATAAAAAAAATACATTTTTGTTTTTTACAAGAAACATTTGCTTTAACCAGCCATAGGTTCAGTCTCAATGCTTTTTCTAGCCAACTCCTTAGTCCCTGATGATGAGCATCATTTACCCTTATAGGTCAAGCAGTTGAAAATGAAAATGAAAAATCATTACAACTACGTTACAGGTNCCCCCCCCCCTAGTAGACTGCCATCAGTTAGTTGGGATATTTACTATTTTTCCTTTCTACTTTAATAGTGACCGCCTTAGAGCTTGAAAATGATGATTAAGTTTTTCATCATTAGCTTACGCTTATATAATATATTTAGATGTTCGTGTGTTTTCTCACCTTGTTGAGAAGTTTTATTTTATAATTGACAAGTAAAAATTTGAACCAGTAAGAAACTGTACCACTCTCTACAAGCGATGTATCTCTCTATAGATCAGAGTGTACACTATACCATCATCATCTGACCAAATTACTTTTAATAAAATTACTTTAAAGAATGAAAACAACACCCAAATCTGCTCTCACGCAGATACAATACCCGTAGGGCAATTTTAAAATCTAATTCCTCAAATAAAAATAGAATATATTGACCAATAAGTAGGTATTGTACTCGTAGAAAATTAAATAATAAAATTATTACAGATACATTTGAACAATGTACTCAGTCATATTCAGTGAACAAAATCAGTTGGACATAACCAGAGGTAACTAAAAATAAAATACCCCATAACACATACAGAAAAAAACAATTTATTCCATAAAAAGATACAAGGAACGAAAGCACGGCAAAATATTAACAGTGTCACTATACTATACTAAACGACTTAAAAGTATTATTATTCTACAAAAACTGAAAGAAAAATAAGACACGAAAAGAAACACATGAAAAGCCTTTAAACATTAAAAAAGAAATAAATTATACAATATGGACACGATTATATACATGATAACTTAAAAAATATGTATCCTTAATAAAGGCCCTGTTTTACCAATCATGACTTGGTCAAATGTACACAAGTCTGTAAAAATAAGCAAAGGAAACCCAAAAAATTATTTTAGCAGAGCATTATAATTAATATGTATTTTTATACTAGTTTCCTCTTATTTATTAATTTCCAATCTCATTCAGTGTGTACAAAAATTTAAATGAATATCAAGTTCTACTCCAGTAAGCTACTTGTTGAACATTAGTGCTACCAATTACAACTTCTAAGTAAAAGGGTAGTGGAAAACAATATTTAAGGTAAGGGATGTTAAAAACTTCTAGGCTAATAATAAACTCAAGGCTCAAGGGACCGTCTATGTGTCCGATACCATTTATTAAAAAATTAATTTAAAAAAAAAAAAGTAGCTTAAAATGGAAATTCCCAAAAAAAATACACACTTATTTAACAAGGATTCTTTCAGACATTTATTTGACAGAAAATTTAGTCCTAACTACTCTTACTGAAGCAAAGAAAAATTGTTGGTTAAAGAGAGAGGTGTTGAGTTACAGATTCATTACAGCCAGATCAACTTACAAGACCGGCACAGCAGGACACTTTAAACATCTATCACTGGGATCGACATTGAGAAGCATATCTCATCTTTCTAGAATTTAAACAATAAATCCCCACTTGGGTGAGATAACCATTTGGCTACCCCAATACCCAATTTGTTTTGTTGTTGCAAATCTGACACACGAGCTACTTCAAAACACAACAAAGCAGCAAGAACTTCTTAAAATAAAAACAACAGGCTTCTATTCTTAAAAATATGGCTTTATTTTTTTTTTTGCATCTTTCTCTAAAAGGGATTACCATCTCAATCTCTCCCTCCCAATTGAAAGAATCCCCGAATAAACTATTTTAATTCACAATCATTTATTAAACATTAATATCATACAAACATCAATGTGACTATATTGATACAAATTTACATGTACTAAAAGTGATAAAAATACATCCTAAAGTAATTTCTAAGAAAACCAAATTTCTTATTTGTTCACATTTAACAAATAAAAATACTTATAACTGTAAAACTAAAAAAAAAAATTAATTTACTAAATCCATTCATCAGAAGGAACAATTAGCAAAAAATGTGTCACATTTTATTGATATTTCTTGCAAAGGGATATAAAATAATAATAACAAAAAAATATTTTTAAAAAAAAAAAAAAAAAAAAAAAAAAAACCCTCTTGATCATTAAAATCATACATAAAATTTTATCACAGTAATAAATTTACATCCCTTTACTTTGAAATAACAAATAAATCACAATTTTGCTGTTTCATTGATTCTATACACATGAGCATTGTTTTTATGGCAATTGAGGTGATTACATATAATCTACAATAATCATTGTTCTATTATTAATTTTTTTTAATTAAAAAAGAAATATGAATTCGAGAGGAAGAAAGAAAATAAAAAATAAATAAAGTATTTTAATTGTTTGTCTTAATCATTTGTGGTATTAGAGCATTAAAAGACAACTAGTTAACCTATCTATCACTGCCACCATATGTGAGGAAAATATATTTTATTTATTTATTTACTTGTAAACCATTTTCCATTTCCAAACAGGCAATTCATGACAAACTTTTAAAAAAGTAATTATATAGATTACTAAATGTAACACCAAGATAATTTGTAAGGCTAGGGGCACTCAGGAGACAAAACAGTTTGCAGACTGTCAGCTTAGGCTGTAACAAAAATTGTGAAATAATTTTCATCCTCATATTTACTTAAAGAACAACCTCATATTTTTAAACAATGAACAAATTAAATCAATGGTTAATTAAAAAAAAAAAAAAAAAAAAAAAAAAAAAAAAAAAAAAAAAAAAAAAAAAAAAAAAAAAAAAAAACTTTTTGAAAAGTTTTTCTTGGTTTATCCTTAAAATGTAAAAACATGTATGAATTGCTGTCTCACTAAACTATTAACTTAATACTGAAAATAATGTATGTGAAAAGTAAATTTTTAAGCAATTAATTAACATAATTAAGGGGAAAATTCTTTATAGATAGTTGGTTACATTTAGGGAAGGATAGTTATTAATTTTTTTTGTGTAAATCCCAAAAGACTCACAATCAACAACAATATTAAATTATCACCATTCATCTACAATGTAATACTTATATTTTAATGGAGTTATTTTTTCACCATTAATTGTTAATATTTAAAAAAAAAAAAAAAGGCTTTAAATGTCACTTATTTTATTTTAGAGAGATAATTTTCAGGAGGAGAATACCAAAGACATAGTATTCCAGGTACATATAAAAGGGAACTGTCATTAGTTGTGTTTTAATGTTATACATGTTTTTCACCTACTTTTAATAAAAGATATTCTTTACTCTCAGGAGTGAAAATGATAAATGAATTGTCACCAATTTAGTGTGGACAACTATCATTAATCGACCTTTAAAATATTGAAGCAAATGTAAAGTAGAGATTAAAGATACAGATTAAAACACAGCTCCAGCTGGATGAACGTGAAGTTAAGAACCTAAAATCAGTACAAATGATGGCTAATGACAATGTTTGAAATAGATAAGCTTTCCACAAGATTATAGCAATCTGAGGTAACTTTCACATAATCCCAGCCAGGATATGTGAATATACAAGTAAATTTTAAAAAAAAAATAAAAATATTGTTAATCTGGTATAAAGGTTTTTGCAGCTGGAGACAATCTAAGTTTTCTAGTGAAGATTGTGTCTTGAAGCCTTGCATTTGCTCCCATTCTTCTGCACTGGATAATCAGTTTGTGGGTCCTTCAAGTTAACATTAACAGTTAAAATCCCTTTTTACAAAAAGGTACGTTTGTAGAGGATTCAGAATGTCAGACTCCACACCCCTCAAGACACAGTGTTCACCTTAAACCCTAGATTGATATACAATGGTATTATATAGATACCCATAAATGCTAACAGGTTTTATTCTATATGTGTACATAATTTCAGAAAACAGTTTCAGAGGTGAGTTATATGCATAACAATTCATTTGAACAAGAAAATATGCTTATTGTAATGGTTAACAAAAACAAAAATTTCTACATCCAAAGCAGAAATTTCTTCGGAAGTCTAACCTCAAGTTTGGCAAAAAAAAAAAATAATAATAATAAAAATAAATGAATATCATATAACTAATAACATTAATAAAAAAAAAAAAAACGAATTACACATGTCTGATATACAAAAAACACTGTCATTACAAGTTATTCTGTTTACACCGCTAAAATGTTGATTAATGATTATTAAATAGCCTTGCATAATGTTACATATTACAGAATTGTCTGTTTAAAAATTTGTCAATAACATTTTTATTATTATTTTTTTTTTTTCAAATAACTTATTTTAGTAAAACCAACAACGATANATCTTATTACATTACTTATCTTCTTGATTTATTACTAAATTTATTATTTGTATTTTTCATAACTCGTCCCTTTAGTTCGGGTTAAGCTCACTAGGAATATTTAGTATCGGGGGAGAGAATAATTACCCACTTTTCAAATAGGAATGTTCCTTCTACCCCTTTCTTACTCTGAGGTCCAGTAGTTCAGGCTTCCCGCGTGTACATAGACGACTGAAAACAAACGACAGACAGGCATTTTTTAATAAAATCCTCCTTGGACTCTTGTGTAGCATATATGTATATGAGGCGTATATCTATCGTAATTTCAAAATATTTTTTTGCGTCTTATTACGCGCTTCATGGCAACATTTCGCATCTAATGTTAGTATATTAGTTGTGGTTATATATATATATATATATATATATATATATATTAAATGGCAATCTTAAGCACTCACAAATTTGAGTTTTTAATATTTTGCATCTTACATGATTTTCTTATTCCCCAATGTAATCATTTATATTTGTTTCATCATAAATAAAGTTCAATCATAAATGTAGCTTATAAACCGCAAACATGGATCATCACAAAGGAAATAATTGTGCTGAAATTTAATGAAAATGCATAGCAATTTTATGGAAGTAATGCTAAATATGTTTATTTTCAAGGCCAGTAGTTTAAAGTAGTAGGTTTAAAACAGAGTAAAAGGTGAAGTGTATTTTATACTTATTATAATTGTACTTTCATTATTTCCTTCAAAAATAACAAATGAATTAATTATCGGCTACCCTGTTAATTAATCTTGAAAGTAATATTTTACTATCTTTGTATTAATACTATTATTAATGAAGAATCATAAGAACAGAGTTATATTTATTTATTTAAACTAATTAAAACATCACAAATGTCTAAATCTTAATACAAAACTAATCTGTTCTCTTGTCAAACTATATTTTAAAATAAATAGAACAAAATCACATTCTGCAGATGATACTTCAGAAAGAATAAAAATTACAATTCTTAAAAGAAAAACCCTCAATCACTTCGAATAATTTAAAGAATGTTAAGTTAATAATCTTAAGCCTGGATTTTGGTTACTCCTATATTAAATTGATGTATCCGTAGTTCCTTTATATAATGACAATAGTACGCTAATTATGCATCAGTAGCCAAAGAGAAATAAAATTAAACAAAACTTCACAACTATCAAACAAAATCTCCACAGGTACAATTATATTTACAAATGAAGAAATAAATGGGTGACAGTTTGGTCCTTTGGTGTTTTAAAAAATTAATAAATTAAAACAAAAAAAAAATTATAAAGGATAATGGAGTCTTGAATTCAAAGGAGATCAGTCATCAAAAGTCTCTTCTTTAACCTTTTCAGCATCGGATGACAAGGTATTTCGTAAAGCCTCAACACAGTTCTTCGGTATGATAGACCCTACAATTTTAAATCCATCTGCAGTTCTCAAGCGCACTACTTGCATTTTGGCATTGTGACCAGCAGTCGAAGCGAATACACTTTCTATTCTCGTCCAAACTGATAATACAGACCCTGAAAGAACATAGTATGTTCTCTTTCTTAACCCTACCTCACAGTCTAGTTTGAGGGTAACACTTTTACAATTGCCCCTCCAGTAGGCATGGGAACAAGTTCTACCTGAAGCTTCATACTGTTCCTTCCAACTAGATTCGACAGCATCCATTGTTTCCTTTGTGTATTTCTTCTCTAGTTCTTTTAGAGTATCTTGCTTGAACTGCAAACCTGTGTTAGGTCTATAAATAGAGAAAAGCAAGTCTTTTTTAGATTTTTCTTTAGAACTGTGGGATTTGTAAGCGGTGTCTGCACACACGGCTAGAATAGCTGTATGTTTTCCATTCCGAACTTGGTGTGAAAGATAAAATCCGGAATGTTTATCAGACTGTTGAGACAATAGATCAACAGCATCATCCCAAGTCATTCCCCTTTCTACTTGCACAGTATGAAGCTCTGTTGGAGCCACTCCAGTTACATGCTTCCTCCAGAATTTTATAACTTTGATTCTTTTGACATTCTCATCAGAAGTACCCAAATCCAATATCCCTAAATCAAACCTACCAGCTTTCTTAGCAGAAGTTATAATGGCTTGAAGAGTATCTGTAAAATATTTAAACAACCTATTCTGCAGGTCAACTGGCATGCCCAATATACGGTTGAGAAATTTTGTCATATTATTATAGTCTTTGTCTAACATTAGACTATCCGGGTGATTGTCCTGACTTGTGATTAAGCCAACGCCAACTAAAGCATGAGTTACATCTTTCATAAAATCACCCTTGTAGTCACTGGGAGGAGGTACCAATGGAGTTTCATACCCCATGATGGCTTTCATAGTTGCCTCAAGAGCAGCACGTCCATATTTATTGTCAATATTAAATTTAGACAAATCCCTAGTTTCAGTGGCTCTTCTGTCACCATGTGTTAAAGCTCCTAGACTTTCTAATCTTTTAGCAACAATAGAGGCGAATCTCCTCTCTCCTGCTAGATCTGATATCATGAATATGTATTCTGGGGCATTTACTTGGTTACTCCTGTGTGTCCTTCCAAACTGCTGAATAGCTCTATCAGCACTCCATGGGAGTTCTAAAGTTATGTGAACTCTCCTACGTTGATTTTTTGCTCTCCTATCGCTTTGTAATGATATACCTGAACTTGCAGCTTCTGATATGATAGCTACATCTTTAACTCCATCCATAAACCTCTGTTTTTCAGTAAGGTTAAGAGTTTCTAGTGGCACATCAGCTTCTGATCTTGATTCATATTGGATGCCAACATCAGTCTGAACGACTCGACCTTTTCTGCCAGTCATTTCAGCTACATTTTCAGGGCCACCAAGCTCATCAATAAGTTGGTCAAGAGTATTTGGCGGCAATCTTGAACCTAATTGCTCAATTCTATCCAATAATTTTTGCTTCATAGAACAAGCTTCTGTAACTGCTTCTCTTCCAGGAATCGGAGTACTAGAGATAGTTGTTTTTATGCCCAAAGCACCATTGCCATTGTTAATAATAGTCTTTGGTTTGGCAACAGGAGGTGTAACTTTCTGAGACACTATTGGTTTTTTTGTTCCATTTTTCTTTTTAGTTGAAGGTTTTTTCTTCCTAGATAACCAAGGATCATCTCCGTCACTGTCAAAAGGATTAAAATCATCACTTCCACTTGCATTACTATCGACGGACATACAGTCATCACTGCCATCAGAAGCAGAGGAATTAAGTTTGAACTCATCGCCAGAGCTAGTTCCATCAGAATCACTGTCAGAGGCCCCAATTTTTAGTTTCTTTGTTGTAGCATTGACAGCGGCTTGCCTCACAGGTTTTCTTTTACCACTGGATGATCCAGCTTCTGATTCTATTTCAGCCAATTCCTCCTTAGGTAAGCCTATACCCATTAAACGAAATGCTCTATTTCTATCAGGTGCCGGAAAATGTTTTTCCACAAGAGTTTGAAAAACTCCTTTAGCCGTTGAAACAAAATCATTTAATTCGCCATCATCTCTTTCTAACTGATCCAAAGTTCTTGCTTCGCCAGTAGATTGTAAACCAATAACAACACACTTTCCACATTTTACAGCTTCTCTTGCTATTGCTACGGCACATCTAACTTTAGCAGCGATACAAAGATATTTAAAAAATCTCTGGTGGGAAGACCAAAACTGACCCCACATGGTTTTTTTCATTTTTTTGTCAACATCCATTATATCAATAGCCATTTGAAATTTCTGCATGGCTTCAACCCACAGTTTCACTGAATCATCATACATGCGAGTAAAATCAGCAGCAAGAGGAACTTCTTCAATTCTAAAGGTAACTCCATGAAAACTTAGTTGTCTGGCAATATACATACCTCGTAATTTCATATCCATGGCCACAATTTCCATGGCACCCACTCCTCTCTTCTCAACTGCTGATATAAAATCACTAAATTCATTAAAAGGCGTTCCTTTGCCCCACATACCTAGTCGAGTCATGTAGGCCATATTTTTAGGTTCAGATGCACCAGTAGCTGAAGCATAAACAACTCTAGCTTTGGGTAATTTATTTTGAATATCTAAAACAGTAAGTCCAGTTTTTGTTGGCTTAGTCGAACCAACTGGACACAGATTTTTAGCTCTGTGACATTCATCAAATACGATTAAACCGTCAAAATCCTCACCACACCACTGAACTAACTGTTTTAATCGACTTTTGTATTTACCACTGGATTGTGAGGACTCACCGATCAATGCAGAATAAGTAGAGAAAATTACTCCTTTCTTAATATGACCATTAGTCGAAGAAGATATTTTTGCATATTTTAATTTACTTAATGAAATAACATTAATATTAGTTGCTCCGATGTCCCTCAGATCTCGCTCCGAATCGTATTTCAGATCATTAGACACTGATACCCAAATAGCTTTTTTCCTACCTTTTAGAAAATTCTCAAAAATAAGCCCGGCAATAGTTCTTCCTTTACCAACACCAGCACCGTCACCCACAAGAAATCCAGCTCTAGTGCCATCAGGTAAGAACTGTTCGTGTTGCTGACTCGCATAAGTAATAGCTTCCAGTTGCAGAGCAGATAAAGCCCCTGTCCTTATGGTTTCACTCGGGAGTGACAGCTCATACCAAACTTCTGTCGGTTCTACACTAGAAAGAGAAGCTGTTTCAACAACAGGGTCAGGATGTTTGCGACCAAGTTTTAATTTAGTTGGCATATAATCAGCGTAAGTCTCTGCTACACCCATGTCTTCATCGTCGTTTTCTTCCTCCTCAGGAGCTAATACTGCCATGGGATTGGTGCCACCCATCCAGAACTGATTTATCATCCTATTCTGGGACATCATAGGCTGTTTGGGAGGAAATGCACCACTGTTAACACCCATCATATTACTTAGATAAGCCATGTTACTCTGATGAATAAACTGAGGGTTCCCCATGGCCACATGAGGAGGGTACCCCATGGACATCATTTGTTGAAGTTTACTCCTCACGGCTTGACCTCCGACACTAAGTAGTTCGTAACCGTGGTTGTCTGTTTTCATAACGAGACCAGGAGGAATTCCCCCGAGGACAGGCATCTTAGTGGGTTGCATAAAACCTCCTACTTTTTTTGTACCTAAACCTGGTGGAACTGTACTTACATTAGAGTCGTGACTGAGGGCCGCTGCGGTGGCCAAGTCTTTTCCTCCTCCCGGTACTCGAATTGAATCAGGGTCGTCATCTTCATCAAAATCAGAAGACGAGGAATCGTCAGAAATATCTATTTTTATTTTTGGCGGCATTGTCTAACGACGGCGTCGACAACTATCGTCACGAAACACTACGAATGTAATCCGGCTATTTTATATAAAACGCCACAGTTTAAAGACACTAGAACTTAAAAAACCATATCCACAAATTCTAGAAGATTAATTACACCATAAGTTATACGAGAACAAATTTAACAGATAAAAAGAACGATGCTTTCTTGAGCATAAGCAACGAGATGCAGTGAACAGTATTCACCAAAATATAACCTACCCAGAAAACTTCTTCCTATTCTTCCTTAACATGTCCGCGATTTCCATCGGCTTTCTGTAATGAATCCATCGAATCCACCAAATAACGTCTGATTCAAAGTAGAACAATCTGTTTATGTACATATTTCACCCGGCAATTTAAATTTGGTTTCATAATCTCTGGTATATACATATTTTTCTGACTCAACTCAAAAATAATCGTTAAAAGTACAAACTATCAAAACCATTTTAATCCACCTCAGAAAATAAAAATAAATTACTATCTTACTTAAATTAGTAATTTCTTGCGATATCTTGTGTCAGTCTTGATAATTTGATTGGAAATTATTTTTAGTTGCATTCTAGAAATATCGACATAAATACAAACTGCAGTTTTTAATGAATATAATAGCTTTTACTAAATAATATATTAAATATGATATTTATTTGCTATAATATATTCTAATAATAATGAAATGGAAATATCTTCCTTTTTATTGATTTTACATTTATTTATTATTTTTTCAGAGTGAGACCACTAAACCAAAGAGAACATAAATTACATGATGACGCCATTACAGAGTTTCCCGGTAATGGGCAGATTTTGGTAAGCTTTTAGTTTTTTTTCTAATGATTATTTTCTAGTTTTATTTTTTTACATTTTAGTTTTAGTTAATTTTTCCAATAAGTCCGTTAGTATATACTAATATAAACACCCCAATAACTTATTAGGGATCCTTCTTGAAACTATTATACCGGGGGTCACGTGTCTGTCCGTGTCCGTCCGTCGTTCTTGTTCATATCTCCCGAACCGTTAAAGCAAAACAGTTGAAATTTAAAATACTGACGTAACTTTTTGACCAATTTTTTAATTTGCGAGTAGAGTATCAAATGAAAGCTGATGAGTAGATTGCAAATATTATTATATGCTTTTTTTTAAATGTTGCGTTCTCTATTGGTTTAATAAGTTAATATAAAATATACCCAATAGACCCCCCCCCCCCATCCACCGTATAACGGCAAGTCCTATTATTTTGAAATAATTCATGCAACTACCTTTTTATGAGGCGATGAAATTGCAATTTTTTTTTTTTTTTTTTTTTTAATTTTGAGTTAAGAATCAAATGAAAGCTCCTGACGAGTTGGTTAGAAATATATATACATATATATTCTTCATTTATTCTTTCTATTATATTATAATACACATTTTTTCTTTATATGTCTTACTTCCAGTTTCCAGTAATTCAAACTGTGCGTCGTGACTCTACACTATTTCTATTTTACTGATCCACTGTTCTCTATTTAATGTTACTTTCAATTAAAAAAATTAATTTTCTCTTAGAGAAAAACGTCTTGTGTGTGTCTTGTATGTCATATATACATATATATTATACTTGTATAAATCTTTGCATTCCTTAATGTTCTTATAAGTTAAAATATACCCCCCAAAAATCTTGAACATTTTGAAATAATTCATGTAGATACACTTTTAAATTAGTTTGGGTCCTATAAGGCCCCCATGCATGGTCAAAATGTTTGCGCAAACATTTTTACCATGTATGGGAGGGGCTGTGGGATGTTTGCGCAAACATGATGCAAAATGTTTGATCGTGTGTAGTAGCCTTCAGATTATTCGTGTAATAATATATTGTCGATAAATAAATAAATATTATAAAACCCTTTTAATTTAATAATTTTTAATTGCTCATTATCAAAGGCGTTGTATGTACCTAATCTCGTCTAGGCATTTTTCTTATTTTTTATAAGGTTTAATATGTATCCTCCCCTGTAATGATCTAACTATTCTATTTTTACAAATTTCAGGTCCACGGAGTTAACGATGTCTCAGGTAGCAAGTCAAGTAAACAAACTAAACTGTTTTCTTACAACGTTGTGTTTGAACCGGGTGCTACACAAGATGACGTTTTTCAATTTTGCGGCATCAAAAGACTCATCGAGATGGGAGTCGAAGGCTTCTCATCTACGGCTTTTTGTTACGGACAAACAGGAAGTGGGAAAACCCACACACTCACAGGACCTCCAGGACTGGTATTGTGTATTAAGCAGATATTTTAAAAATGTATTATTAATCACATTAATTATTAATAATGTGGTTTTACTTTATTGTTAATACATCTTCCTCATTAGTAATAAAAAAAATAAATCTTACTGTGTAGGTAATTATAATTATTTCTAATGTTGTTTCAATAAATAGTTGTGAGAGCATATTTTTAATTTTGTCGATAAAATGAAGACAAGGAGCGAATTAGGAATCGCTTATTTTTACCAGTGACGGATCCAGGTTTTTTTTGGTATAGTAAAACAGCTTTTAAATAACACTATAAAACAGTTGTCTTTTATTACATTAAACAAAAAAAAAATTAACAATTGGTCAATTAAGACTTTAGGATATCGTCATCAATCTAACTAGCAAATACCGTAAAATCTCGCGTATAATACGCACCCGTGTATAATACGCAGGCAAAATTTTGAGCTATATAATTAAAGGAAAATTAAATATTCGCGTATATAATACGCACCCGACTTTACCGTCAAATTTTAGGAAAAAAAACGTTTACAATACGCACCTAGAATGATATATTTTGCACATTTTACATGAACTTCCAATATTTATAGCGTAATATTTTTACTTGTGAGGTCAGATGGCTAATAAGGTGTCTTTTTTTTATAAGAATACTGGGTGTTTTCTTATAAAATAGATAAATTCCTAAAAGGGCCGCCTTTGAAGTCAGTCGTTTGTTATCAAGCCGGTATTATCATCATGGTGTAATCACCGGTGTAATCTCACGGCGGTACCGGTTTTTGAGATAAACAAAAAAAATTATCTTCTATCTACTTTATTAATGACTTTGATCAACCAGCGAAATAAAATATTATAACTATGATGATAATAAGTCTTTCTGTCTTAAAAAGAGTATAAAAATAAGTATGGTAACCAAAATATATACGAAAATCAGTTTTTGTTAAAAAAAAATATATATACAATATATGTTTGTTTTTTATTATTTTTCAAATATTGAGGTAAAATTTAAGTTGTAAAAGAAGTATTTTTTTTTTTTTTTTTTTTACTCGTGTATAATACGCACCCCGATTTTGAAAGGAAAAAAGAGGTAAAAATAAGTGCGTATTATACGCGAGATTTTAGGTACTTAAATCCCTGATGAACTATGTAGTTAACATTTTATCAGGATTGCCCTTAAATCTTATAATACCTATTTCTATGAACCACTATTTTTTTATTGTTTGGATAGCTCTTAAGGAGATAAATAAATAGTGAGACATCGAATGATCTAGTCTAGTCAATTGAACCGAAAAATGGCAAATAGATATTTTGTGTGTGACCATTTTATTAAAATTACATTGAAAGTATAAATAATTATCTTATAATAGTAAAAATTAAAGTGAAAAGTGATATGTAGTACCTATAAAATTACCAATAAATAATTATAATTTCCCATTTGCAAAAATTGATCTGCAATAAAAAACAACGCTGACTAGAGAAACTTGAATTCGTCAGTATTAGCAAATTGGAATAACATAAAAATTCTAATTCATTATTTGTTTTCCATCTTGTTCTTTGTTAAATCCCGGCAGCGTTTGTGTTATTTCATACTAGAATAGTTGTTTATGCACCTAGGGAATAATGTAAGACATTATTTCCCGCGTGACAGAGTTGATTCCTGAGGCAAAGCCGAAGGAATCAAGGCAAATAAATCCCGAGGCGAAGCCGAGGGTTTTAGTTATTTTAATTCCAAAGGCGAAGTGGCGAAGCCGAGGGATTAATGTCAATTAGCTCCCGAGGCGTAGCCGAGGGAGAAAATGATAACAAGGGAATAATAATGCATTATTCTCGAGGTACATACAAAATTTTATCTCCAGAAAAAGCGCTATATAAGATTTATTCAACAAAGAAAATATTGCATTTCTTTATTCATTAACGAATTTAATACAGATATAAAACAATATAAATTATTTAAAGTAATTAAAAAGATAAAGTTAAACAAAAGCTAAACAAAAGTAAACAAAGCATCGTAGAATGACTCGCAATACAGCTGGGAGTTTAAAAGCAGTGCTGCCAACCTGATTTCAACAAATGCACTACGTTTGCTATTCATTCTCTACTATTTACAAAATAATTAGGTTGGCGAACGTGGATTATAATTCCGTTTTCACATTATTTCCCTGCTTCCTGTTTCTACATTCTTTCCCTGTTTTTAAGAACGGGAATGAAAAGACCCACATTATTACCTATAAACTAGTCCTGAAAAGTTACTTTTCGTCCCTGCTGGAGATAAATGAATTTTTAATATCAAATCAAATATGAACTGGTTTTAATGAAGGACTTAATAGCGAGAAATATAAATCATTAGCTTCATGTTTACCGGAGCTAAAACACTTCAAAAATTATTTTTTTAATCTGATAATATGAATTTTTCCCATTCCTTTTTACCGTGAAACACTCGTATTCAGTTGTTTTTTTTTTTGTTTTTTTCATTAAAATCTTACATTATCATGCTTGATATTAACTAAATTATAATTAACATTATTGACTTTTCTTTTCAGTTTAGCAAGAGGTTTGACCCGATGTCCGAATACCACGGACTGGTGTTCAGAGCCTTCATGTACCTCTTTAAACTTCTCCAGGATAGAACTGATATCAACTTTATTATCAAGGCTTCCTTCCTCGAAATATACAACGAAAAGGTTCCTCCACTTAAATACATATTCTTAATCCTTTAACAATAATGTTTATTCGTAAAATTGCAAACTCAGTATGTTCTCTAAACCTCGGTGTTAAGCAAAATATTTATATTTTGTGAAGAAATATGATGATGGATGATGCCCAGTGAATGAATATTAGGATTAATGTGCTTATAGAAAATAGAGGAAAAGAAGCAGGGCCGTAACTACCACCGGGGCAACCGGGGCAGTGCCCCGGGGCCCCCGATCCTGCAGCCCTATTTGAATTTCAATGGGCAAAACGAAATAATGTGAATTTTAAAAACCGTTTATCAGAAAAGAATAAATATGGATTTTTATTAAACATTTCTTTTGAAAATAATAATATGGCCCCCTAGACATTTACAGAAAAAGAATAAATATTTTTACGCACCAGGGGCCCCATGACATACGTAGTTCACCAGTAAGTTTTTTGAGGACTATTAACACGGTGAACTGACAAAAAACTCTGCCGCTCTAACCAGTGTTTAATTTTTTAAAATTGTAGGTGCCGGAAGATAGATGAAATATTTAGGGGTCATATTAGTTAGGCTGTCATATTAGTAATTTTTGATTTGGTGTCATGTGCAAAATAAAATATGTAATATCGATGTTGGTAAATGTAACCTCTAGAATGCATTAAAACACGTTTTGTGGGGTTATTTTTCAAAAAATTTCCGGGGAGTCCCGAACCCCCCTTTTTTTGGGGGGGGTGTTATCCCCTCAACACCACGTAGGGCCCCCAGAATAATCTTGCCCAAGGGCCCCCAAGATTGTAGTTACGGCCCTGAAAAGAAGGGAGAAAATGAGCTAGACATCTAGACATACCTACAGTTATCTTATCAGTTGTTTTTATTGGGTTACGTTGAGTATTGAGTATGGTACTATATTCTCTTAACACTGCCAATAAGCTCTCAAATTTGAATGCGCTTTTTTTTTCTTTTCTTTTTGTCTTCAATAAATGGCGACTTTTAGAGCAGTTTATCGGATCAAGAGGGGTTTTAAAAATGTTATTATTATCGATATGACATTTAAGTGAGTGTTATTCAATCCACAAAAAAATAAAAAAATAAATGAAAACTGAAAACATCGATTGTCCGTATAAAATTTGTATTCATTCTGACTCATTTATTTTGATAATGTAAGTTCTTACTTATTTAATATTGTTTTTATTTATCATGTATTGAAAGGAAGAAATAAAAAAGCGATTAATTGTTTGGTTTTTTTTTTTACAACATACGTAATTTTATGTTAAACATCAAGGTAATAGATCTTCTGAATCCTGGTTCAGCGAGGAAACCCCTAGCTGTAAGATGGTCAAAAAAGTCAGCAAGATTCTTCGTAGAGAACTTGTTCACTGTCGACTGTGAGGAACTGGACGATCTTCTCGCCGTACTTGAAGAAGGTGCTACTTAGCAATATACTAAAAAGAAAAATTATAAAACTTTTTAACCTAATTTCTAAAAACCCAATAAATGTTTATAATATTAATTCGTATTAGCTGCAACGATACGAATTAACCTATTTAAAATTTTCGATGAATTATGAAAATATTTCATTTTTATCTTTCGAACCACTTTGCGCCATTTCAAAGCTCTCTTGCAAAAGCATTAGAGTCTTTAACCCAACGACCATGCGCAAATTTGCATCACAGGTCAAAAAGTAATTCCCATATTAGGGTACCATTTCTTATTGGTTAATCTGATCCCTTATTATCAAATGGGTTTTAGTTAAAAGGAGTGACTTGTGAGAAAAATAAATGTGAACTAACAAAACATAAACCAGAAACCAGAATAACCCCCATAATTCTCAGTTGAAGCCTAAATAATTGCAAGATAAAAAGTCCAGTCATGCACCATGACTTAATGAGCGAATTTTCAAAGAAATCTGCGTATAATTGGCTTATGATAATATATGAAAAATTTGGTTTAGAATTTGTATGGTGAAAAAAATATTTTTTTTTTGTTCATACGTGTACGGGGTACAAAAGTCAAAATAGTATTTACCCTTCAAGATGCACATCGTTGGAAAGTTCTTTAAGAGTACAGTAATTGTTGTTATGTGCACTTTTATGATATTTTCATATAAAAGGGGGGTAACATGGAAAAAACATGTTATTATGCTATTTTTGACCCTAAATGGTCAAAATTTGACCTCTTAATGGACTCCAAAAATTCTGGCCATCGAACTCATCCTTTCTTTTGATGTGATTGACATTTTAAAATTTGTTTGAAATTTTTAAGTGCGTCCTAAGGGAAGATATCGTATATACATACATACATAAAAAAAGTGTTAAATTATAAGAATCGATTCAGAATGGTCTAAAACGGATTTCCATGAAAAAAAATTTCAAAAATTCGCATTACAAAAATTTTGAAGCCATTGCAATAGCTTAATTTTCTTCGAAAATTCGCTAAAAGAACTTTTTATATACTACGTTTTTAAATTTTCTTAAACCGTGCCATCGATATATTTGAAATAATATAATCGATATATTTCCTGTTTTGCTGTCATTAAATGTTTATCTCTTTTTATAAAAATCATAAATTTGAAACCTGTCAAAATGAAGATTGTAAATATTATGGGATATGACAAAACAAATAAAATAACTTGCGGATTTTTTCCGAACTAACTTTTCATTCAGCAAATTTGCTGAAAACAAATTAAATTCTGCTGAAAAATGACTAAAAGTATTAAAATAATGCATTGTCATCGGGTTTTGAGCTGTTCTGAAAGTTTCAAATGTCTAGCTACTCGGGATTTTAGTTAAAATTCGATTGCAAGATTTGTACCGGACAAACAAACAAACAAGAAAGCAAGCTAATAAAAACGTAGTAAAATGGCATATGTTTGCGATACCCGTCTTTCACTAATTAGTAAGATAGTGGTTTACCTTGTACTTTGAAACTTTTGTAGTTTAATTTATAAAGAATTCTGTTTTTTAGGTTTAAGAAACCGAGCTGTTGGTTCCCATAGTATGAACGAGCATTCGAGTCGGAGCCATACAATACTAACTGTGAATATAACTTCTGAACAACAGGTTGGTGGTTTACAGTATCGTCATTCATTGGTTTAAGTTTAAGGTTTTTACGAAAATTAATTAGACGATTCTTGCACAAGTACTTTATATTTAAATCCCTTTATAGGGTTTCGTTGGTAAAACCAAAAAAAGAAACCCTTATAGTTTCGTTCCTGTGTCTGTCTGTCACTCTGTACGGTTTCAATAACTTTTGAACCAAAAGAGATAAAAACATGAAACTTTCTAGTATTTCCAGATCGTTTTGACGCGCAGACAGGAAAAATATAGTGAACTCAAAATTATCAGCTGTACAAATTCAAAATGGCGGATAATTCACGTCGCGAGAAAAACATATTTTTTTAAAAATTTTGAGTGGGGTATCAAATGAAAGATATTGAAGAGTAGATCACAAATATATACCTTATACTACTTAGGGGGAAAAAAATCCGGTCACGGGAAAAAAATATTTTTTTTTAAATTTTGAGTGGTATCAAATAAAAGGTTGGATGTTGGATCTGACCTTAGTAAAAAGGAGATTACGAATATATATAACTCTTGTGGGTAGTGTTTAATTTTCCACGCCATTTTGTCAAAAGACATCAAAATTTTGCGTGCCCCCTCCTAAAATCATATTTTCGCTGTTACTAAAAATCTAAAAATATAGAAAAATTGCGGTCTGCTGGGCCATAGAAAAAATAATATTAGCAATTTGATATGATTTACTGGGAATCCAAGATGGCGGCTAATTCCGATCACGGGGAAAAAATATTTTTTTAATATTTTGAGAGGGGTATCAAATAAAAGGTATTGAAAAGTAGATTACAAAAATGTACTATGCTTCTGGAAATCGTTTAATTTTCCGCTCTATTTTTGTCAAAAAAAAACATCAAAAACTATATTTCCGCTGTTTCTAAAAATATGCAAAATGTGCGATCTGCTGAGCCATAGAAAAAATATGAAAAGCAATTTGATCTAATTAACTTGGAATCCAAGATAGCGGCTTATTCCTGTCACGGGGAAAACATTTTTTTTTATATTTTGAGTGACGTATATCAAATGAAAGGTATTGAAGAGTAGATTACAAATATATATTACCCTTGGGGGTAGTGTTTTATTTTCCACGCCATTGAGTCAAAAAATAAAGTTGCGTCTCCCCCCCCCCCCCC
>KZ653408.1:28486-45674 GCA_001010745.2 Gerris buenoi
GGGGGGGGGGGGGGGGGGGTATAGCTGGGTCTGGGGGGGAGTAGCGCCATAGGCTTTGGTGGGGATGGGCACCCCTGGAAAGAATAGCGCACAGATCGTCCCATATTAATACGCTAATTGATGTTCCTTAAAAATAAGTGAGGCCCCACTGGGAATCGAAACAGATCTAAATCTCTCGTGGCCATTCGTCTTAAAGATAGAACACGAGGAAACTGTGTACCCTACGCTAGTTGGCCGACTATTTTATTCTCAAAATGTGTCTAAGGGTTAAAAATTCAGTAGAATTTTATTACCATTTTTGTACCAGGAGAACTATAATACTACAAGTTTTTGAAGTTTTCGTTTTATTACTTTGCTTCTAAAGGCATAGCTTCCATCCGAAATTTGTCGCCTAGGGAGCAACTAACACTGCCTTTGTTCATTAAACCTTTGAAGTTTTTAGCTTCATCTTATCCGACTTATCCCCCCCCATTCTTTTGATCCCTCTTTATATACTTATTAATTAAAAATTAATAAAAAAGAATATTATACATCTTTGGGGAGTGAAGTTTTTAATTTTTATAAAATGAATGCAAAATATGTATCTATGTTTGGCTGACAGACCTCAAGCCCGCCTAATTAACATGGTTAATAGACTAGCACAGTCACAGTTCACTGTTAGATGCCAGTCATAAGGTAGCACAAACCCGCAAAGCACAAATGCTATGAATTAACTTGGGTCAGAATATCGATTTAATAGAAAGTTGTTCTGTAACAGGAATGGAGGTTATATCGAGAGATAAACATTTTTCGTGGAAATTTGTCAAAATTATCGTGTTTATTGTAAATATCTAACTAAAAGTTAAATCCTTTTAAGTTATTTTAAATTAATTATTAATTGTGTTCGAATAATTACAAGCGGAGGTTTGATTTTTCGCCTAAATTTCATTTCCAGAACAAGAAGCGCAACTAAAGAGGACACTTGTGTTTGTCTAATTATGGATTGACATAGTTAGTATTTTGTGCGTTTATACTTCTCTTTTACCTTTAAGCTGGATATTAAAGATATTTTAAGGTGAAGTATCTAATGAATACCAAGTTACTGAAGTCTCTAAACCTGGACGGCTCTCCGCCCGAACTTCGATACGGTTCTTCACACAAAACATCATACGACTTCTATCATTCTCTTTTGAAACGAGCTACGTCTTCATGATCCAACTTTTTTTAAATTTAACTTTTTTATAATTTGCAGAGAACTTGAGTGATTTTTTTTATCGTAACGTGCGAAGTAAGTAACCTTTTAACATACCTTTTTATTTGGACAGTTTATGTTCTTACTAAAATTTACTAATTTGATATGTTTTGGACTTTAAAAGAGATTATTTTAAATTTTAACAATGGATTTTAAATATTATGCGGCATCACTGAAAATATTTCCCTTTTATTAGTTATTTCTCTCTTTGAGGTGTAGAAGTCACTTGTTGATAAGCAGGAAAAAGTACACTACCTATGCTAATATTTTATTGATTGTTTTGCGTTGAAATTTTACTTAAAATTTTATATTAGTTTATATTTTAACATATTTGTTCAGTTGGAACTTTAAGGAAACTATGTTTTTGGGATATGTTCATTTATCTGAATATTCTTTGTGGACTTAAGTAAATGTTATAAATCTATAGCATTGTGTTAGTTTTTGTTGTTATTTAATTTTTAATTGTGTTTTTACCACTTCACATAATGCCATGCAATTTGAAGACCAGGTATATTCCTGCCACTTTCGCCTGGACATTGCTCCTTTCGACAACTTTTTTATTCTTCTATTTCCCATGCCAATATTACATCATGGATATGCCATGGGTTCCAGCCTGCCAGGGCGTCATAACATTCTTCGTAATAGCAAATTTTACTTTAGCAACTTTTATGGATCCTGGTGTGATCCCAAAGGCTTCTCCCGACGAAGACAGAGAGGATGACCTGAGATCACCTTTGTATAAGAACACAGAAATCAATGGTATCACAGTCAGAATGAAATGGTGTGTGACTTGTAAGTTCTACCGGCCCCCTCGTTGCTCCCATTGTTCTGTCTGTAATCACTGTATAGAAACTTTTGATCATCACTGTCCTTGGGTGAACAACTGTATAGGAAGAAGGAATTACCGCTATTTCTTTTTCTTTCTTGTCAGTTTAAGCATTCACATGGCTTGTATATTTGCATTCTGCCTTATTTATGTGCTCTTGAATAAGGAAAAACTCACAGAGGTTGCCACTATCATATCTATTGTAATTATAGGTGTTATAACTGTGTTATTTATACCAATATTTGGTTTAACTGGTTTCCACGTAGTGCTAGTGGCAAGAGGACGTACGACTAATGAACAGGTTACTGGCAAGTTCAAGGGTGGATACAATCCATTTTCTCATGGTTGTTGGACAAACTGCTTTTATTCTCTTTGTGGACCTCAGTTCCCAAGTCTTCTTAATCCTAACAGGTACAGTAAGAAGAGAAAAGAGAATGGGTCTGGTCGTATAGTCACAATAGCAAGTGATAACCAACAAGTCAAAACTTATACTGACACCAGCAACGGTGTGAGAAATCCTAACTCTAATGCATACAACAAATTGTCCCCTGGAAGAGATATGGGTGATGAGTTATTGGAACCTGCCGCATCCCAGTCTCAAGATTGTGAGCCCACTCCTCCACTTAACAGGCATGGCTCTAAAACTAACTTCTATCTGCCACCAGCTATGGACAGACCTACCTTCTCAGATTCTCCTAGGCAACCATATCCACCTAGACCTCGTACCAGGACAGAGATGGTGTCTTCAAGGAGTCATACACCTGATGTAGAACTTGTCATGCCCTCTCCCAACATACATCAAAGAATCAAACAGGTAGGAGTACCTACTCCTCTTGCTATTAGCTCACCTGCTAGGAGGAGCAACCCTGGGACACCTACAGGAGTTCGTAGACCTGACTTTATTGGTGTTGCACCTCCAAATGGGAGTCATTATGAAGAGGGAAGTCCTCAAAGAAGATTTCTTAGTGAAGGAGAACTTCTAGGACCCATCTATCCTAGGGGTGGCCCTAATCATACTGTAGACAACATTAGAGAACTTGCAGGATCTCCACAAAGAGGCGTGTACAGGTGGAAAGATACTTCTCCTTCTTGTCCACATCATTCTGGACCTCCCATTTACGATAATTATCGATCTAATCCTACTAGTCCTACTCAGAGAGGGTACTATGGTGTTCCAAGAGGTGGAGTTCCTGTGTACCCCCCTGGAGTTCAGGTACAACAATCTCCTCAGGTCAAGAGAAAAACTGTGGGTACGGGGACGCCAGGTGATACTCCTGGCAGACGACCCATGTCCTTTGTAAGAGCTCTCGAGATGGCTGATGGCATGGAGCTTCAACATATAACGGGCCCCCTCCCAGCCACGCCTCATACCTGACACCGAGGTCATTCATGTGTAATAACCTTTATAAACCATTTACTTTTCGACATATTTGGTAAACTTCCCTATTTCCTCGAAAGAAAGTCAGATTTTATCCGGCTATTCTTGTACGTTCCCATGTAAGTTTTATTATTCAAGTTACTATGCGATCAATGAATAACTTTATAATTAATTTTACTTTTTTATGAATTTACACAATGTTTGACACAAATGTTCGGTTTTGCTTGTCAAATTTTAACTTATACAATATTATTCCGTTTTTGCAATTAGAATATTATTATTCAAAGGAATTGTTGGCAGTAGGTATATATTTGAGTTTAGTGAAGTTTTAATATACTTAAATATTAGCAAGTTGTTTTTATTATGTTAATTATCGAAAGTGAAGTTTGTATTTATTAAATTGTACGGTTTATTCTCTCTTTGAGCTTGACAGTTAGTGTTTTTCCGAGGCTCTTTGAGATACCACAACATTGTATATTGCCAAAGGTTGCGGGGTTCTTGTCCCAAAGACTTAATTTTATATTTATTTTATTTTGAACCCTTCTCTTATTGCTGTTATTGAACATCACAAGGGCGTTCAAGACTGAATCCTTGAAAATAATAGCAGGATAAAATTATAGTAGAACATTAAAGGATATTTGTTCCAAATAAATCTCAATATATTTTTAAGGAGCCATTTCCTCACTGGTGTTATCGATCATTATGTATGATTATATATCTAATCAGTTTTAGAAAAGTATATTAATCAAAATTANATTTAATTTTAATAATAACTAATGTGTATAAATTATTTATTCTACCTCTTGTTTGGAGTGCTACTAAAAAAAAAAAAAATAAATAATAATATCAATTATAAACTGGTTTCTTTAGCACAATATATAAATACATATTTTGTTGCTAGGTTTAGACCATTTAACTGGGTTTTATTGTTTTAATTTAATTTTAATAATAACTAATGTGTATAAATTATTTATTCTACCTCTTGTTTGGAGTGCTACTAAAAAAAAAAAAAATAAATAATAATATCAATTATAAACTGGTTTCTTTAGCACAATATATAAATACATATTTTAATGTTGGGTATCATAGAATCAGAGTTATAGTCCTAATATACTGATATGCTTTCCCAAGTTTGAATGTGAACCTTTTTTTAGACTAATTGGATTTAAATGTCTTTAATTCCCAGATCAAATTAGAAATGTATTTTTTTTTAAATATGAAAGCTTTAAAGTTTTCAAATAATGTACATAAATGCTACTCCTGCATTGAATTTTTATTTGAGTCTGTGATATTAATTTAATTTTGTCCTATAATTGCTCTTCAGTCTTAGTGATCCTGCGAGGAAAGCGTTAAGGTTTATTCACTCTCATCCAATTTATTTATTTATTTATTTTTTTTTTTTTAGTAAAAGTAAAAACACGATTCCATTTTTCAGTTGCTTCCATGCTTGTTTTAAAGCAAGTTAAAAAAATTCTCTGATATTGCTACTGGTCTACTATAAACTTTTTTCTTTTTTTATGCACTTTTTTTATCTTCCATGTTATAGATTATTTGCTACGTTTTGTATTTTAATTTAAATTAATAATTATTAAAGTGTACTTAATTAATTGTGGCTACTGGTTTCAAAGAATTGCTAACATGATTTCTTACAGCTTTCATATTACAATAGTAAATTATTCTAATTTATTAATTAGTGGTTGAAGAGCAAGATCTCTCTGGACTCCAATTTATTAAAAACAAAATATCTCCTAACTTTAGTAGTTAAAACTGATTTGTTAAATCATATGTTAGAATGCAATATTTTTTTTTTCTTGTGACTACCCTGTTTATTTGATTTCAATTTGTTAATTTAAAATTAGTTTTCTATTTTTTTTTTTTTTTTCTTTAAAATGACAGGTTTTTTTTTTAATGTTAAAATCAGAGTATGTTCTCTTTTGGAAGCTTGTGAATAGTTATCAACTCTCTCCCTTTTGGTGACTTAAGTTTTTCACCACTTCGTGAGAAGAACTGACTTTAATTGCACTGACTCAATTTAAATAGAATATTTTAATAAATTAATTAGTATTTAATTAACAAAACATTGCTTTGGTAGTAAGGAATAATTGCAAGATAAAAAGAACTTTTTGTATACTACGTTTTTAAATTTTCTGTCATAAATCATTAGTATGAAACCTGTCCAAATGTATATACATACAGCAAAATTTGCTGAAAAAGAATTAAATTTTGCTGAAAGATGAAAAAAAGTATTAAAATAAAGTATTATCATTGTGTTCTGAGCTATTCTAAAAGTTTCAAATGTCTAGCTTCTCAGAAAGTTAGTTAAAAATCTATTGCAAGATTTGTACAGCACAAAAACCAACAAGAATGAAAGCTAATAAAAACGTAGTAAAATTATAGAATGCTGTCAATAATTTAATTAAAATACATACGAGTATAAATAAGACTTCTTTTAAAAGGCTGTCAGAATTCTTAAATTATATGCAAGCATAATATTATGTAAACAATATCTGATATGTAGAGTAAATATGGTGCAAATGAACTTATCTGATTCTACAGTGTTTTTTCTTCCATTGTTTTTGAATGTGCAATACTTGATAAGTAAATATTTATATATTCTTTCTATAATTGACCTCTGGTGATTTTTGAACTAGCAGTATCCTCATTTTTAATGCGATGCTAATTAAGGTCTATAATTATTTGTTGTCCTTGAAATTAGTCTAAGGAAACCAGTTAAGTTAAACCATTTGGCTTTCGTTTATTAATAGCAATTTAAAAGAAAAAAATGTTTAATTATATATTATTATTTGTTTTTAATTTTAGAAATAAATCGTGGAATTCTATTTGAAATGAATGCTAACCTTACAAGAAATAAAAATGTATCTAGTATTTATTTGTATTTATATTATTGTAAATAATGTATTATAGTAATTTTCATGTAAGTTGATACTTCGAACGAATGACATTCTATTTTGTTGATTTTTTTTTTTTTCTTGTGGACCCAAGCTTTTTAGATTTTTTTACATAAAACTAACATAAGTTTGCAGAAAAAACTAACATATTATTGTAAACAATTAAGTTTTATTTATTCTTAATTTTTTTTTGTTTTAATTAAATTAAATTTTGTAAATAGCAGTATTGTACATTTCTTGTTTCAGCAAGTGGTTTTTGATAATTTTTTTTTGCAAAAAAAAAACAAAAAAATCCTTGAAATTATTTCTGATTGCATTTATTAAATCTATAAATATATAATCTATATTTTTCCAAATACTGTTGTTACTTCTTCCCTGGTTAGTAAAATTTTCATCTCTGTAAAAACAAAAATAATAATAAATAAAATAAAAACAACATTAATCAAATTGTATTATGTTAAACACTTTTAACTTTTTCTCTCTTATTATAATATAATAATTATCTTTTGTGGATCTTAGACATTTTTAATTTATTTTTGTGTCAAATTATTATTTCTTCCTTCTTTTTCCTGCGTTGTTAATTATAATTGTTATTATTTTTACGCTATTATTTATTGAATTATGTTTTATGATTATTATTTTTTAATTAAATTAAATTTTTATTTGTAATTATGTTTTAGTAAAGATTTCATATAAACAGTGTTTCTTGATTTGAAAACTCTTAAGAAAAAAAAAGAAAACTGTAACAACAAAAATTATTAGAAAATAAATGATGGCACGTTCATAAAAAAGTTATCATTTTTGTTTTTTGTTTCTTTTTTCTTTGTTCTTAATTTTCCTTAAAATTGTATTTAAGGCGTGTGTTAAAAATTAATTGAAGGGTCAAAAAATTATTAAAACAGTTTTAGATCTACAGAAATATATATACATATATATATATTGGATATATTGGATGGACTATTTTATGTCATAATTTTATTTTTAAGAGATGAAGTATGTTTTGGAAATTAACAAAAAAAAGTTATTTTTCTCTCTAGTAAAGTGCCTTTTCTCTGGGAGATACGACAAAACGTTATTTATAAAAGTTGTTCAGAAAGAAAAACTGAGTAAGAATACAAAATTTTAAAACCCTCCTCCTACTAGGTAATTTTGTATTTTTCCACTCCATATTTTGTCTAGAGTGCTGCTAAAAATAGTTAAAACTAAAAATTTAAGCAGTGTTTTCTGTGCCATTAAATAAATTTCAAACTTCTAAAATACCTCTGTGAATATTGTTATACTTGTATGGAATTAAATTTAATCGTGAATTATTTATTTTTATTATTCTTATTTCTTACTATAATTATCTAAATGTTTTAACAGACAAATGAAAGTAGACTAAAACTTTTTTCCACTTACACAATTAATCAATTTTGTAAGAACGTTTCCTAACAAAATTATTCAATATGTTGAACAATTAAAAAAAAAGAAAGAAAAATGATGCAGTATATCAAAGTAGGCGGAGGGTTCTGAAATTTTGTACTCTTACTTACTTTTTCTTTCTGAACAACTTTATTAAATAACATTTTTCCGTGGTAGGCTGTGAAATAGTAACTTTAGAGCCTAAAAACATAGCTAAAATCCATTTTTTCATTACGTGGACTTGAAAAATCTGTTCATTACTCCAAGCTGTATAGAATTTTTTTTTACTTCCTAGGACATAAACATTTTTTTCTTTCCTGCTGGTAGTTATCAAAACTTCCGTTTTTAACACTGCAATCTTTGTAGAAATGCTTCTTAGTACGATTAAAATCCGCTGGATGTCAATGCATTTTATGTATCTTTTCTTATAGTGTAACCTCTTTTTAAGAAAAAACTCACTTCACAGCCTAGTAACATGATATACTATTTGTCGTGTCTCCTAGAGAAAAAGCACTTTAATAGTGAGAAAAATAACTTTTTTGTAAATTTCCAAGACATATTTGATCTCTCAAAACTAAAATTATGACATAAATTAGTTTCCATCCAAGCAGGGCTGAACCCCGGAAGATGAAATTTTAATTTAGCCTTTTCGTTAGTCTTTATCAAAACCCCCATCTTATTGTGAGTTTGACTTATTTATATTTTAACTCGATAAGTGTGTGTATTCAAGGAAGGGGGAGTGCTCCCTCCCCTCCATACCTATGCCACTGGCACTTCCTCTTTTAAGGAGTTGCGGTCACTATAAGGAGGAAATACCCATATGATTCTTTATACCTATGTACTGGCTATCTACTCCTGAGTATGTACTCCTGTTATGTTCTGTATTACTAAGTGTTCCTTCTTGAGTGTTCATGTTGTAAAAATTACCCTCTGTGAGTATCAAATTGCAGTTAAACTATTTATTACTAATCATCAGTCATCATCATTTTAAATTTTTTATTTAAAAATATACGCTAACTATATAGGTAAGTAGTATTATCTATTTACTGCTACTTATTACTCCTATTTTTATTATTAATTTTTTTGTGTTCTTTTTTGTTTCTTTCTAGAATATTTTTTAGATTTTCCAATATTTGAGGGAGCAAATACTTCTCATGTTATGTGTGTGTTTTTCATTCATGATTTGTACCTGAGACATGATTTGTTTATGAGACTTTTATGAATAATGTATTATTTAATTATATATTCCTCTAACATCCTTAATATTACTACTATGTATTATTGTTATTATGTAAAATATCCAAATGGTTCATATTTTATTTTACTGAATATTCTTTTTATAAAGCTCCTCTGGATTATGAAAATATTTTGGAAGGGTAAAAATATTTCATTATTTCTTACTGGTTTTCTGTATGTGTCAGTAAGGGAAATAAAGAAGCCATTGTTGAATGCATCAAAAGAAGCCTTGAAACTTATAAAACTTAGCGCTTTAAAATAACTAATCATAGATGTATTAACTCAAGATTCTTCTCTCTAATCATTATTTTATATTGTTCTTTTGCAATAGTTTAAAAATATATATATACATACCAATATTATTATTGTGGCCTCTTATTTAAATCTGAATGATAAGAAAGAAAAAAATCTTAATATTAATCATATTGTAAAGTAATATTAATTCTGTGCTAGATGATAGACAGCTTATATAAGAAAAAATATGGCTGAATTATTTGTTTACCTTTCTATGATTTTTTAAAAAAAAGTTTGTGGTACTAATTTTTTTTTTTTTTTTATGCTCTTTCATGTATGTTCTGTTAAAGCAGAAAATCATGTCTTTATAGGCCTTATACATACCTTCTTGCTGTGAAGATTAGTTTTCAAACCAGATATTAGGACCTTATTTGTTAGTATTAGGACTTTTAATGCACAGGGAGACTGGATAAGCCTCTCGACTACTTTTATCCTTTCTGAAATCGATGCATTTATTTGTAATAAAATAAATACATAAAATTTATGTAATTTTTTATAAATTGTTATGAACTTTCTACGTTGTATAATATCCAGAGAAGGAGCATTTATCTAAGCTGTCCTAAGGCCCTACATTTTTGTCACCCTTGTTATCTTTATATTTACTAATTATTGTGTTTTTTAATCTTTGTTTCTCCTTAAAAAAAATGAAGGTAGAAGGAGGCGTATTCCTAACAAAACAAGGAAAAATAAATTTTGTTGATCTAGCTGGAAGTGAAATGACAAAAAAAACACACAGCGAAGGAAAAACTTTAGAGGAGGCCAATAACATTAACAAAAGTCTTATGGTTTTAGGTAATGATTATATTTTTTGTTTATTTTTACTATTAATTATTAAGCTGTCAAATACTTTAAATGGAGTCTTTACTTATCAATTACTTTATATTTTTACTATCCTTTGCATTTTCAAATAATTTGTTATATTTTCCGTTAATAATTGAATTCTTAAAAGGTCAAACTTATTGTGCTTATTATTTACCTGTCACTTCGTATTTTGTATTATTTCCTAGATTTCCTAATGTATTTCATTGTCTTATATTTAATGTAATTTTTTTAAAGTGCTCTTTGGGTAATTTTTTAGCTTGTCCTAAACAAAAATATCCAGAGGTCAATGAATGGCCTACTAAAATTCAATTACTTAAAACTTTTCCCTGAATATTTAATAAAAACCTCTCGGTTTTCAATTCCTTCAAGTTGTTAATATGGTCATTTTGATTGACATCTCCTCTTAGAATACCTGTTTAACTTTGAATAATTGATTTCTTGTTCAATACCTTATTGTCCAGTAGACTGTCCTTTTTCAGGGAGGGCTTTGCATTCTAGATATTTACTTTCTTATTCAGCAGTCTATTAATAATTTTGTTTAGTACTCATATAGTCTCTTTTGCAATTTTATATTCTTTCTTTGCCTAAAATTGAGTATGTTCTATTATTGAAAATAGCATGTCGTGTAAGTAATTTCTATAAAAAATGCTTTGCAGAATTAAATTTTACAATGAGTAAAATTTAAATTTGTTTTATTATTATCGTGATTTTTTATAAATCTTTTTTTTTAAATAAAAATTATTTAATGATCATTTTTGTGAGATACTTCTTCTTATAATATGTATTTGTATTCCTATTTCTAGCTAACTGTTGCTAGAGAAAGGTTGCAGTTATTTTATAAATCTGTTTTTGTTTTTTTTTTGGAAACTATTTATCCACGTATATAAAATTTAAGTTTTGTCTGTATGTGTTTTGTCTGGTGTTTTGTCTGAGGTGATCACATTGACCCGACCAGCACCACGTTCCGGGAATGTGGTCCGCCATGAACGTGTTAAAAACTTTTATAACAATTTTTATTTTACATATTCCAGCCAATATTAAATTTATTAGTCCCATCTAAAGGCCTATACCTCTGGAGACAGGGCACTGATACTTCACTAAACACTATTACAAAATACACTTTTTTTTATGGGTTTGACAAGGAACTCTGACATACCTCTGATCACTGCAACCAAAAGTGGTCTACTGTGACAAAACCCAGTAATTATACAATTCATTCAAATTGTTAATTTGCTTGTTGCTTGGAATGATGGAATTGTTTTACATCACATTAAATGTTTAGTAATCATTTTCAAAACTACTTCTTTTGTAGACATCCTTTATTATAATATATGCCTAATCTCAGACATTTTGTGAAATTCTTACAGGATACTGCATAGCTTCTTTAAGTGATCCCAAGAAGAAGAACAGCCACATTCCTTACAGAGATAGTAAACTGACGAAATTGCTCGCTGACAGTTTAGCAGGTTCTGGAGTCACTCTTATGGTATATATTTATAATCTACTTCATTCTTGTTTAACTTAAATGTAGTAAATTATTATTCATGCAGTGCTAATGTTAAACAGAGTTTTTTATTTATTCTAATTGTATCCATGTCTTGAAGTCACCATTTGATTATTATTTATTTTTTACTTTTTATTTGATTATTTACCCCTACTAAACGTACTTCCAGCTTTAGAAACGAACGTATTTAAGGTGACTTATAATACTCTTAGCCCTGGAAATAGCGCCCAAAAAAGTGTCTGACTAGCTTCATGCTAGAATTTTGTGTATAAGTCTATCTTTTTGCACCTTTTAAGAATATGTTGTCGACTAAGTTCGTCTGCTGGACATAGCTTGGCTATAGGCATTTAAAAAGAAAAGAGAAAAAAAAACGTAGAGAGCGGCCATGTCCCGCCTTTTATGCCTTTTATTGTGTACAATGTGGTTTTCGCAAGCCTGAGTACGATATTAGTTAGCAGACCAAAAATCAAATTGATGGTAGTTCTCACTTAATAAGTTAGTTATTCAAACATTACTCCAAATCAAAGAGGTAACCTACTAAATGACCAACTATTATCAACTTGATTTTTGGTCTATTAATTTCTTACCCATGATCATGGAAACCACATTGCTCTCCACCGGTTTGTTTTTCCAAATGTCCATTGCCAATTTATGTCCCGCAGACGAACTTAGCCGACCGGATATTCTTAAAAGGCACGAAAAGATTTACTTGTACACCAAATTCTAGCTTGATGTTAGTCACACACTTATTTGCACGCTATCTTTTGGACTATCTAGTATTTTTTTAGAATTGGTTTTAGTGTAGAATCAATAAAAAGGATTTTATTTGTAGCATATAAATCAGGTCTACCAATTAGCTATTGTCTATACTCAAAGAGGTAACTATTTTGTTGCCATTAGTCAATTTCACTCCACTTATTAAAGTACAGTAGAACCCCTCATATCCATCACCTACGGGACCGGAGCATGGTTGGAACACAAAAAAGTCAGATAATCCGAGGAACAAATTAAATCTTTATTGTACCCTTTGAGGACTGAGGTATATAGGTATTGTAAGGTTGTTCCCCTAGCCTGAGGTTTTTTCTACCTTACACACTGAATGTATAACACTAAGACGTCATCTGTTTTCTCTGCCTTATAACAAATGAATTATAACACAAAGACAATTTATAAACTCTATTTTATAGTAATACTTTAATAAAAATTATACTTACTAAAAATTACTGTTGCTAAATGAGTATATATATACACATAAGAATATATAGTCCATACCAGTGGCGGCTCATGCTTAGGTTCACTGGTTCAGTGAACCCCCAAGCAGATATTTAATAACACAATATTTTGATGTATTTAAATATTTAGTTCTTGGTTTCATAAATCTAATAATATAGAGTAAAAATGCAGCAGGGAGTTACAATGCGCGCATCAAGAAGCATCGATAACAGCGGCCAGTTCAAATTGAATGATTCAGTTGAACTGACTCAATGTATGAACCCCTTTAGCCTAGCGTGGCAGTAAAGGACGGGGGAGGGGAGCATGCCGGTATAACATCGCTTGGAACTGCAAACTCGGTGCAGTTCAACTTCAGACGCCACCCGAAGGAATCCAAACTTAGCCGAGTGTGGCGCGACCATGGGCCCTTGGACACTGTTTCACGTCACCGTCACACCTCTACCTCCCAGTACACAGAGTGCAGGAGTTAGCTAAGCAGTGACACCGCTGTTATATTCTGAAGCGTGTTTGGTTTTAAATCATCCTAAAAATTAAATATGTATGTTCATACTTACTGTGCATAATTTTTGTAAATATTTATTGTTTGTTCAAATGCAATTAATAGTCTAACTTTCACAGAAAAGCAGTTGTTTCAATTCATATATTCCTAAAATATATTAGGAAAACTAAAATTATAAAGAAAAACTATACTTTTTCTACCTATCTCATGTGGGAAAAACGTTATGAGGGAAACGGTTTATTATAAATTTCATATTCCAACGATTTATCATCAAATTTATAACCCGATTTTATCCAGCCAAATTGTTGTTCAATAAAAGGGCCTAAAAGTGGCACTTTGAAAGTTTAATATGCAACATTTTTCCGGGGAAGGGCCCCCTGTAGGTTTGAACCCCCCAAGTTAATGTTTCACCAGCCGCCACTGGTCCATACCTTCATAAAACAATGTGTTTTAAATACGTAAAAAGCATGTATAAAACAAGGGTAGGGAAATATTTTAGTAAATTAGGTATAAAGTACTGGTAGTAGTACTGTGCCTCCAAACAAGAAAAACTTGAGGACGTAAATTTATGCCTTTTGCAAAGAAAATTGGAAACGTAAACTTACACCCATAGGGCTTAAAGGGTTAAATTTACATACTCTAATCTACGTATTAAACTTTTTTTAACCAAGGTGTATGGATACACCAAGTGGATGGTGGTGTGGTGGATGGAGGTGGGTGGTGGTGGGGTAACATGGTCGGATATCCCGAGGTTGGATATTAGGAGTTCTACTGTAGTCTTATAGAAAGTTTAATTAACTATTAGCCTGTCTAATATTTTTTTATATATATATCTTATATCCTTTTTACAGATTGCTTGCATTTCTCCAGCCAGATCAAATCTTACTGAGACCTTAAATACTCTTCGATACGCTTCAAGGGCCAAGAAAATCAGAAACAAGCCTTTAATTATTATGGTGAGTTACTTTTAATTATAAATTATTTTATTATTAGTATTTCTCTAAATTTTATCTCAATCATCAAAAGGATTACTTAAATAATTATTTGAATTCTGTTATTTTTGTGGAACATGCCCATCTTCTCTAGGAATTAAACCTTAGACTACAATTGAGTTTTTACCTTTTGTTCTTGAGAGAGCTCTGTAAGCCTCTTGAATTCACTGATTATAATTAAATTAGTTATTTATTTAATTGTATGATTATTTTATTTATAGGATCCCCGTGAAGCATTAATAATGAGTTTAAAGAGAGAAGTTTCTGCTTTGCAAAGTGAAAATGATCATTTAAGAGCTGCTTTAAGGTTGGGAACAGATGTACCTTTTACGGATTTAGCTGGTATGCATATTCATTCTTTAATATATTGGCATTCTAAAATTAATAAATTATTGTAGGAAAGATATCAATTCACAATTCAGTTATTTCTAAAATAATTTTTTTGTGTATTTTGTTCCACAGTAATATTTGTTATTATTATGTATTACGTTGCAGAAATACAAAAACATATTATAACATTTATTTAATTCATATATTATGAATAAACATGTACGCAAACTAATATTTAAACTATTACTATGTTTGTGTGTATAAGATTGACTTATTGTATTGAGATGTTCTATTAACAAATTAATATATAATTTCAAGATAAAAAGAACTTTTTATACATGTACTACGTTTTTAAATGTTCTGTTGAATAATACTGAAATGATTAATATATATTTTTCATTGTTGTATAATATAATGTTAGAATAAGTTGCGATTGACACCTTTTAAATTGATTATTGACGTTTATGGTTGATGGACCAATTTTAGGTGTAAATAAATAACCTTATGTCATTTTTACTGAGACGTTTCGACCCTTCTTACTAAGGTCATCTTCAGTCATATTTTTTATTTCTGTAATAACAATAAATCAACAATTAATGAAAAATAAGGTCTTACTACAAGTAACATAAAGTATAGAATTATTTAGAACTTAAGTTAAAAACTAATAACAACACAAATTTAAAATTAATCAGTTACACTTACAATAAGCTGTTTGGTCATGAAGTCTATAACAATTCTTCTTCTCCATAAGAGAAAGTCAAGTGAATTAAGTTATCAAGAAATAAAATAGATTTCACAATGATATAATGATAAAAAAAACATGGTTACCTCACTACATAGAGCTCTAATAAGGATTAGAGCAATATGTTATCTAATTTATGGGCATATTGATTGGAATGTTCTCGCTTATAGATTGTATGGTGATTTTATATAAACACTTTATTCAATTGGAGCTCTATGTAGTGAGGTAACCATGTTTTTTTGTTTTTTTATCATTATATCATTGTGAAATCTAGTCTATGTTAATTGTTACTCTTTACTTTGTTACTGTTTAAATTTAAAATTTCATTAATTGTTTTGAATGATGACGTGTAATAGCAGTAGCTTGATATTTTAATTTATTATATTTCTTGATAACTTAATTCACTTGACTTTCTCTTATGGAGAAGAAGAATTGTTATAGACTTTATGACCAAACAGCTTATTGTAAGTGTAACTGATTAATTTTAAATTTGTGTTGTTATTAGTTTTTAACTTAAGTTCTAAATAATTCTATACTTTATGTTACTTGTAGTAAGACCTTATTTTTCATTAATTGTCGATTTATTGTTATTACAGAAATAAAAAATATGACTGAAGATGACCTTAGTAAGAAGGGTCGAAATGTCTCAGTAAAAATGACATAAGGTTATTTATTTACACCTAAAATTGGTCCATCAACCATAAACGTCAAATATAATGTTAGTGAAAAAAATAGTTCCGATTTAAATCTGGTTGTCATACGTCACTTAATTAATTTATTTGTTTACTTTTTTTTTTGCTGTCATTCAATGTTTACCTCTAATAAAAAAACACAAATTTTAAACCCGTCAAAATGAAGGTTTAAATATTATTTAGTCCAGGGAAATAAGACTTCATCTGCGGAATGAGAGAAAGCAAGCTGAATTTTTGCATAGACCTTCGCTTTGATGGTCTAATGAAGCACCAAAAAGTCTCATATGCTCACCCTTGTGCGTCTCGAGATATCGAAGGGCAAAGGTCAGGAAAATCATTTTTTTGCGAAAATCTCACTTCCGTTTAGTCTGAGGTCTTAAGAAGTTATATCAAAACTTATGTAAAACACTATTCCCAACAAGTTTGGATATCAACATTTTTTTCGTACGATCAACCGTTTTCGAGATATAGCGTGAAGAAGCGCATGTTTACTTTCCCACAGAAAAAGAAAGTATTGAGATGATTCAAAAATTCGATTTTAAGATTTTATGAATTTACACGTTTAGAGGACGACTGAGACCAAAAAAGAGGTCTTTAAAGAATGTATGGTCATCGTCAGGCTGTTGTTTATATGGCGTCTGAGCAGACGCGCGGAGCCTAAACTACTGGGCCGATTTTGACGAAATTTGGTGTACATGTTCAGAATATTCATATTTTGTCGTGAAATCAATAAATTAATTTTAGCTCCAAATTAGTGGGCGCTACCCCCCAAAAACTCTGAAAAAACGTGAAAAAAAATTATTTCTTGAAAACGGCTCTGACGATTTCGATTAAAAAATTCTAAAATGTAGTCTATTTAATTACGAATCTAACGATATATGTCGTTATTCCGGCAAGCTTCCAGTTTCAGAGAAAATAGCTTTAAACGTGGATACGGAGACAGGCCGGGTTCGATTCCCCGCGGAGGAAAAGTTGTTTTTATTGTAAAATTCGAACAACTATTGAATAATAAATATATGTATCTATGTAGGGTGACCATAAGTAAGTTTGTCCAAAACGGGACAAAGAAATAACCGGGGGGGGGGGAACATTGTATCTC